>JBCEWC010004354.1:0-27542 GCA_038996855.1 Solanum aculeatissimum | reverse complement strand
AGTTTATGTAGTTAGTGAACATGAGAATTTACTAGCTTATTTTTGGACTATTCAATAATTTTCATTATTTAGTTAAGAAATAATTTTAGATAAGCAATTTAGTTGATAGATTGAAATAATAATTTAATTAATATTCTATGTTAATTATTTCATATTTATTAAAAATAGATTAATAGAATTTTTATTATTTTTAATATATATAATAAATTTGAAAAAGATAAAAGGAGAAAAAGAATTTAAAATTATATAAAAAAAAGAATAATATAGATATATGAAAATAGGGCTAGAAACTAAAACTAAAGAAAGAACAAAGAGAAGCAGAAATCGGACGAACTCACAAACGGAGAAAAGAAAAAAATGCGGGGAAGAAAAAGTAAGGAAAAGAAGAGAGGAAAAATTGTGATTTTTATCTTAAAATATCAAGGTAATTATTTTCATCCTTTCTATTAAGTTTTTACGAGATTATGAATAGATTTTTAGGGTAGAAACATGTACGATTTATGAAAATATAGCCCTAAGGTTCTTAGAATAAAACCTTGATTTGGGGGTCGAATAACGATCAGTTTTAGCTGAAATTTGATATATAAGTTTAGTTTATTATGGGTAAACATATTTTGACAGAACTTTTCAGATTCGAATTCGGGGACTCGGGGTGACTTTTAACCCGATTTTTGAGTCGAAAATAAAATATAACAATATGGGTGTCATTGGATTCGTATTTTTACGAATATTACATATTTGATAGATTGGAAACGTTTTGAGGCATTGAAGAAAGGAGAAGCATTGGTGGATTAGCTAACTTGATCTTGGTTCTTCAATTTGAGGTAGGTTATGGTTTATTCTATGTGTTAGAAAGACTCTTAATAGTAGTTTATATTCATTGAGTGATGTGAAATTATTCTATGCATTTGATTATTGTGATTTGGATGGTTGGTATGTGTTGTGATTGGTCTGCAATCCCAAGACCATGAAATCCATAATCTTGAACTTGACTTATCAAAGTGATGCCTTGAATAAAGAAGGTCTGATGAAATAGTGTTAATGAAGTGGAAAGTAATGATAAAGAATGATGAATTAAATATAATTGGATTGGGTGTCACGTTCCGACATGAATATAATTGGATCGGGTGTCACGTTCCGACACGAATATAATTTGATCGGGTATCACGTTCCGACACGAATATAATTGAATCGGGTGTCACGTTCCGACACGAATATAATTGGATCGGGTGTCACGTTTAGACACAAATATTATGGGATCGGGTGTCACGTTCCGACACGATATAATTGGATCGGGTGCCACGTTCCGACACGATAATATTAAAGAAAAATATATTGAAGTGATGAAAAATATATTGAAGTGATTTAATATACTCAATCTCAAATAACTCATCTCCCAAAAAAACATGGTGTGAAGGTCTGAGTCCTCGTGTTTGTTCTTGATATTATTGTCTGATTACATATCTATTTTATGATTTTGTCACTTGTTTTGGTAAATATTATAAAAGTTAGTTACCAAAAAAAAAATATTGCACTTTTTGGCTATGCCAGTTTATGTAGTTAGTGAACACAAGTATTACTGCATCCTGTAGTCTTTAAAAGTTGCTCCTTGATTGTTTTCTTAGTTTCAACTAGTTGATTCGCCTATGGGTTTGTAAGGGTTAAGAAATAAAAAAGAAATGTAAATTATGAATTGTTGAGTAACCCCTTCTAAATTTTTATTAAAAAAATAAATTAAATTTGAGGGATGGATAGGAAAAATGAGAAGAAGATTATATAAGGTGGAAAATTGAACTCATCAAAAATATCAAAGTGTAGTTAGTCAACCAACTAAGTTACCGTCCTTCTAAAGATATTTAGTTAGTGTAATTTCAGATTTAAGGCATAATTAAATTTATTGAATTGGTAGTTTGAGAATTTTTAATAATTTGAAAAACAACAATAAGGTATTGTTTTTCAATCCATATTAATTAGTCATAAAAAAGTCAAACAATTTCAATTTATATTCATGGGTAAACACAATTTTGAGTTTTTTATATACAATTTGATCGAAAAGATTTACATTTGCGATACGTCAAATTTGTTTAAAAAAATAAAAAGCAACAAAAAGAAGAAAAAAGGAGCAAGATGCAGAAGAATAAAAAGGGAGGACGACGACGAAGACAAAGAAAAAGAGGAGAAAGGTTGCGTCTAGCCATTGTTTGTTAAATAGTATAGTCGAAGGGCCATTTTCTAGAGTCCAACCTCATTTTGTAAGTCAACATTACAAACAAATCAAATCTCAACAAAAAATTTGCAAAGTTACAAAGTTTGAAACTTTGTTGTTTCCCTGATGTGATGACATCAATGAGAACAAATTTCGCCTATAAAAGGAGCAATTTAGCTCTTCATTAAACATAAAAGAGAAAAATATTAGAGTAATATGAGATATATCATAGATTATATAAAATAAAAAAATTTAGGAAGAAAAAACAAAGTGTGAGCGATATTTTAGTAAAGTAAGAAATCAAAAGAGAAGTATTTATGTTGAGTTTGTAGTAATCACTTTGAGTATTTTACTCGTGACTAGACAATGTAAAATTTCATATTATAGTGATATTAATTGCTCCTCTTGGATTGTGATTTTTTTTCTTATTTAAAGGATTTTCATGCAAATATTTTAGAACTTTATTATCAAATTCTACTCTTAATGGTGTGATTTCTATGATTTTTGTCAAGGACAACATCTTAAATAAAAATATGAGGAAAAAATCTCAAAGATCTTCTTCGTCGAATGTCCTGATGGCTGGTCCTAGGGGGAAAACAAAAATCATAGTTCTCATAATAGAGAACACAACAAAATCAAATTCAAAGGTAGACTTAAGGATATAAAGTACTTGTATTGTGGCATAAAAAGGCACATGAAGAAGTAGTGTCAAAATTATTGAAGAAAGAAAACAAAGATAAAGAGGAAATTAAAAAAGATGACAATGAAAATTGTCGTGCCACCATCACCATTGGAGATTTTGTTACCGTCTTTAATGTGAATCTGATAAATATTACTTGTGATGAGTCAAGTTGAGTTGTGAACATTGGTATAATATCTCACGTGACATTAAGGAATTTTTTTTCTCTTCCTATACTCCCCCTGATTTTGGAACCTTGATTATGAATAATGAGATTATGTTTAGAGTTATTGATATTGGTATAACTTTATTTGAAAACTAATGTTGGAAGTAAATTAGTGTGATCAATGTGAAACATAGACTTTATCTTCATCTGCAACTGATTTCTATTGGTGTTCTAGATGATGAAGGAATGTTAGTACTAGTAGTGGTGAAAAATAGAGACTCATTAAGAGTTCCTTGATAGTGACTCATGGTAATAAATGTCATGATCTCAATTAGAGTACGACTTCAACTTGTCTTGATATGGTGAATACAGTTGTGAACGATAACTCTTCAACGTTATGGTACAAGAGGCTTAGCCATATCAATGAGAAAAGACTTAAAATTCTGGCCAAGAAGAAATTATTGTCAAATTTCCAAAATGCTAAGTTAGAAAAGTATGAGCACTACGTTGCTGGAAAACAAAATAGTATTTCCTTTAAGTCTAACCCTCCTTCAAGAAAGATAGAGTTGCTTGAGTTGATATATTCTGATTTATGTAGTCGAATGATAACAAGGACTTTGAGTAGCAGTGCACTCTACTTTGTAACTTTTATTGATGGCTGTTAAAAATAATTGAATCTGTCTTAAAGACTAAAATTCAAGTGTTACATGTCTTTAAGCAGTTTCAGACTTCACTTGAAAGAAAAATTAAAAAGAAGCTAAAATGTATTCATACTGGTCCAGATGGTGATTATTGTGGATTATGTGACAAATATAATAAGCATAAAAAAATTAGACTTCAAAAGACTCCTCCTAAGACTCCTTAACTTAATGATTTGACAAAGAGGATGAACAAAACCTTGATGGAAACAACTAGATGTTTGAAATTGTCAAACTTCTTTTAGTGTGAGGGTTTATTGATCGCTACATATGTTATTAGCTTATTTTTTGTTGTTACTTTGAAAAGTGATGTTCCAAATAGATTTTGGTATGACAAGAACGTTATTTTATAATTATTTGAAAGTATTTTGAAAAGCTTTTGTACATGTATTAAAAAATAAGAGGTTAAAGATAGATGCCAAAATATATAAGATAGTGCATCTGCATTTGTTATGATCTTGATGAATTTGGTTACAGGCTATATGATCCAATTGAAAATAAGATTGTGAGAAGACATGATATCTTCTTCATGGAGAATCAAACCATTGAAAATATTGACAAAGTGGAGAAGTTAGAATCTTCAAGTTCTAACGGCGTAGTTCATTTTGATAAGCTCCTCGTACAAGTGTTCATGATATTAATGGGCTTAATAATCATGGTGATATCTTGAATCGTATTTTGGATTAATACATTGATGTTAATAATGACAATGATATTCCTATAGATGATGCTCCAACTAATGAAGTTGCGGAAGAATCAATTATTCCACTTAAGAGGTCCATAATACAGTGTGTTTCTTCTTATTATAATTCACCTAATGAGTATGTGTTACTCATTGATAGGGGATAACTTCAATATTATGAGGAGGCTATGAAAGATAAGCACAAGAATAAACATATTGAATTCATGCAAGATGACATGAAATCTCTACATGATAACCACACTTATGCATTGGTGATTTTACCTAAAGACATGAGAGTTTTGAAGAACAAGTGGATATTTAAAGCTAAAGAAAGAATACAGTTTGAAGTCTAGGTATAAATCTAGATTGATTGTTAAGAAATTTAGTCAAAGGAAGGGTATTGAATTTGACAAGATATTTTCTCCTATTATGAAAATGTCCTCAATTTATACAATTCTTGATTTAGCTACTCGTTTTAATTTAAAGATTGAGCACATGGATGAAAGGCTTTTCTTCATGATGACCTTGAAAAAGAAATTTATATAAAATAACATGAGGGCTTCAAAGTAAATGATAAAGATATTTTTTGAATATGTCATGAAGAGCAATGCTACAAAAAGACTTGCTCACATTATTGTGTCTTTGTATGAAATTTTTTTATGATGATTTTATCATCTTTTGCTATATGTGAATTATATATTGATTGTGAGCAAGAATACTTTTAAGATTGACAAGTTGAAGAAAGAGTTATAAATTTTTTGTTACGAAAGACTCGGTTCATGCTAAAACAAATTTGATGAGAATTAAGCGTCTCAAAGAATGAGAAAAAAATTTATTTGTCATAAAAAAATATATTAAACATGTACTGGAGTGTTTCAATATGAAGAATACTAAGTATGATAGCACACCTCTTGCTGGTCATATAAAGCTGAGAAAAGAAATGTGTTTCACAACTATAGAGGTAAAAAGGAGCATGGACAAAATTTCATATTTTCTGTATCAAAAATTTAATGTATACAACAATATGCATTAGACCTGATATTGCTCATGAAATTAGTGTTATCAACAGATTTCTCAATAATTCTAAAGAAAAAAGCATTGAAAAGTTATAAAATGAATATTCAGGTACTTGAGAAGAAACTTAAATGAATGCTTGTATCGTCGAGTATCAAATTTAATATTGAAGGTATGCACAAATACTGATATGAACAGTATTATTGATCTTGATAATAGAAAATTCACTGATTGATATATATTTTTTTTCACAGGGACTTATATCATAGCAGTTGAAGTTGCAGAAGTATTTTACACTATCTACAATTGAAGTAGAGTATATTGCAGCTGGCAAGACAACGTTATGGCTCAAGCGATTTTTTCAAAATCTTGAATTGCAATCGATGAAATATGTTGTTTATTGTGACCTTTAGAGTGCAATATAATTAAACAAGGATTTCATGTATCATTCAAAGATAAAACATATCGATATAAAATATCTTTGAATTTGTGATAAAGTGAAAAATGAATCATTTGACGTAAAAAAATATTCACACAAATAAAATTTTGTGAATATGTTGACCAAGGCGATACCAAAAGACAACCTATGTAGAGAACTTGTCGCATGAGTTTTCTCTAAAAAGATAGAGAAAAACCTCCTTTTCAGGTACATGAGATTGAAGAAAGGAAAAGATTTATGAGATCCAACCTCATATTTTGAAGTCAATAAATATTGCAAACAAGCTAAATCTCATCAAGAAATCTACAAAGTTTGAAATTTGATTGTTTCTATGATATCACTGATGACATCAATGGGAACAAAACTTCACCTATAAAAGAAAATCTTCATCTTCTCATTTAAACACATGAAAATATAAAGAAAAATATTAGAGAGCAAAGTGAAATATATCATAGACTATATAAGAAAATAATTTGTGAAGAAAAAATAGAGTGTGATCAATATTTTAATAAGGCGAGAAATCAAAAGAGGATTATTTCTTTTGAGTATATAGTAGTCACTTTGATATTGTACTCGTAATTATCAAAGTGTAATTTTTTTTATTATAATGTTCATTGCTCCTCTTAGACCGTGATTTTTTTTCTTATTTAAAAGGATTTTTCACATAAAAAATTAATTTCATTATTTCTCTTTTATTGTTTATTTTGATCATATACATTTTTGTATTAGTCCACATTTTTTATAACATATTTTATTTTGATGGGCTTATCTCTAAAATTATTTATAGGTTACAACAGTGACAGAGTCAATATTTTCGTCAAGAGTGTTCATAGTTTTAGAACATGAGTGGGTGATTTTGTATCAAGGATGTTCAACGCTTGATATATATCAAAATATCTACATTTAATCTATATATTCAAAAAACATTTCCGACGAAAGATGTTCATTTGACCACCCTTGGATGAATATAGCTCCGTCCCTGGGTTACAAGGTTGGGAAGGCAAGATGATTTCTTGTGGGGACAAATTTTTCTTGATAAAGCAGTCCTTCGATCAGTGGGCCTCCACATACTTTCATAGGTACAACTTTCGAAAATTACTTCTAGATTGAAAAGTTATTTACTAATTTTTTTTGAAGTGAGATTGAAGGAAAAAAGAAATAATATTGAATTGCTTAAAAAATGTGTTATCCCACTGATGAAGGTATAACAGAAATCAAATCAATCTAAATCAGTAACAATGCCTTTAGTGCTAGAGTTTCGCAGAGCTTTATAAAACTAAAAGTGCTTTCTGAAAGAAGTTTCTTCAGTACAGACTAGATATTCAATGCATCAAATTTATTAAATCATTGAAAAAATATAAGTTAAACACTTCACATCTGCAGACATGCAGTAAAGACAACCTACAAGAAGTAGGAGGTGAAAGTATTTTGAGAAACAAGAAAAGTCACATGATTACGACATATGCTTAATATTTTGGAGAATGCTTAAATTATATGACCGAAACTAATGTAATTTGGATGGTGCTCAGAGAAGAGATTTACAAACATCATGGTGAAATTCGACCCCATGGTAATGATTAATGGGAAAGTTAAAACATCATGAAAATAAAGCACGGTATGGCCTTTAAATTACAAGGTAAATTCTCTTTTCCACAATATTATGGGAAAGTGTACATGATAGTTATCTAGAAAATATGAGAATATATATACTATGGAAAGCTTCTTTTTAATACAATTTTTATTTCTTCTTGTGACAGTTAAAAATCTTGTGAAGAATAATATTGACAAGATACCAACCTTTTTATTTCAACTTACAAAAATGGGCCTAAGAAGCCCAAAAACAAAAATAAAATAACAAAATTATGAAAATGCTCAATCCAGTCTATCAAAGCGTAATTGACCCTACCTATAAGAATGTTTAAAAACTTAGAATTTCCTAATTGAAGCTTCTGCTCACCACTTTCAGTTATGTTTTCTCTAGCAGCTTCTTTGAATTTGTGCTTCATCGTCCTTATGCAAAGGGCGATCTATGTTTATCTCCTGATTCATGGCATTCCATTCTTGTTCATCAGCTCGCAGAAGTAATGTCTCTTCTTCTTCCTCTTATTTTCCATTTGCATCTATTTTAACCTTTTCTTTCCTTGTAGAGGTAAACTTCGGTGGGTACTTTCTACTCCAATGAAGATGTTTTGACTAAGATGCAAACATCAAGTGTTGTAGTTTGAAATTTTCATGCCCCTGGAGGATACCCTAGACGTGGTCAGTACTCAGAGATTATTGTTAGTCCCCAAGCGAACTACTTGGCCTCATCACATTCATTCAATCAACATATTTAACAAATCAACAGAAGACTATGATAATAAAAGGTGGACGATTTAAATATATAAAATTCAAGTCAACCCAACATAACTAGTATGAAAGAACTAGCCCAAAATAATATTCAACTAAAAAAAATCACACTCTATTATATGAAGCTTCTATTAACTGTTCAATGATGCCAATGACAGACTCATGTCTACCTCAATTCAAAATTAGGCAAATCTAAAGTCTAACTTTAAAAGTTAGATGAAAATATAGATGAGTATCCTCCAAAAGTAGGGGAGAGCTCACCAACTCAATTGAATATGATAGATCCTCAAAGGTGCATTTGTTGATAATCTCTAGTACTTGTCTCTGCATCATAAAAGGATGCAGTCCAAATGGATGTTAGTTCGTGAAAATACGAGTATGTAAAATGGCTGAATGAAACAAGCATCAAGGTAGAATACTATCAACTTAGATAACTCAAATCAAGAGATAAGAACTCAATTAATAATGTCAATTGTCTATCTAAAGCAAGAATAAAGAGTGGATAATGACCCATCAATACCAATCCAATCAACTTCAATCCAATCCAATCCAATCAACTCAAAGTACTATCAGTATAGAACCTAGCTGGGAATTTCTCTCATCCGACAATAATCACTTATGAGCTAGTGATCGTACAAAAATCTCATTGATATTGCCACAATCGTTCAGTACTTACCAGGGTAAAGAACGAATCGAACCCGTAATGGATTCGGTCAATCAAATCCTCTATTATTTCAGAGACATATCAAATCAAGAGGAAATATTTGACTTAGTGATTTTATCTTCACCTACGCTTGACAATGTAGTTAATGAGTCGAGCTAGATTTACTCTCGCTCAATTCAGTGCTCAATACTCCTCCCAAGGCTCAGTGCTCATAAATAATCAAACTCAATCAATTTAATCAAGGAGTCTCATAAGTACTCATATCATTCCATCAATTCTATCACAATCAAGCCTTTCGGCCTATTAACCATCCAATCAACTCTCTAGCATGTCTTTCAACAATTCGACTAATCAGTCCCATCAACCTCTCAAGATAGAAATAGACAATCATGTGGGAGAACTTTCAATTTAGACCAACCTTTTAGAGTTAATTTATGAAGACTCTTCGGGACAACAAGTTTTATCAACCTATTATCATGCTCACACACAATCACAATCAACATTCTCAAATCAAGACTCTAGGCTCAATCCCTAGATTCTTTCATGCAATTCTTTTATGAAGTAATATGTATGGTTTGTGAAATAACTCATGAAAAATATTTATTTAGTAAATCAAGCTTATGATGATCATCAACACATCAAAATACATAGGATATGTATAGTTTTACAAGAAAATATTCAAGAAAATCATGCATAAGAACTCCATACGCTCATCTATCAATCTATCTCAATCAAGGGGCACATGGAAGAATAATTTCATGCTTTATTAGCCTTACATACCTGGTATGAAGTTTTCCAATCAACTTCGCAGGAAGTTAGCTTCAATTCTCTAAACCCTAGCTCTTTCTCCTCTTCTTCACTAAAAGTCTCTACTTAGTTTTAGCGTAAGGAACTTTAGAATGGGTTTAAGAATCCTTTTTAGATAAAAAAAAATTAATTATATTTGTCGTGGATTAAGTTTAGGAGGGGTAGAAAAATATCTAGAATGCCCCTCGAAAGATTTAAAATTTTAAACTTTGATGGAAAAGATCGGAGGACCAGGTTTGTGACGCGGACCTGTTGCGTACCTATACAATTTTTTTCCAAATTGTTTTTGATCGATTTTCAAATCACGTAGAAAATATTAGGACCAAAATTAAGTGCAAATCTGTCACCAGTCCACCACGCAGACTTGTCACACACTTTTTTGAAATTGCATTTTTTCTCCAAAAAATTATCTTTCGATCCGGTTGCTTTAAAAATCAATCAAGATCATTTTTCCAGATAATTTTTGGTGTTGATTGCATTCCCGACCTCAGATTTTCCAAAAGAGCTTGGGAAGATGCATTTTCTCATCTAAGGGCATTTTGCTAATTTTATCAGGTGTAATATTTTCTCCCCCTTGGAATTATTTGTCCTTAAATGAAGAGTAAGGATGAATTCGAGGCACGAATAACAATCAAGACTCCTGTCAACAATCAATCAACCAATCAAACTATCAACTAATCAACAATCTAGACAATCACCACTCAGACTCATGTATAGACAAATCAACTGAAGTTAACGGTAAGATATTACCTTCAATATTTTCATCATTAGGCACGAATAGATGCGGGTATTTGGCTTTCATATCTTCCTTAGCTTCCCACTTGGCTTCCTTAATAAATTGATTTCTCCACAGGACTTTGACTAAGGCTATATCTTTGATTCTCAATTTGCGAATTTGGTGATCAAGAATTTGGATTGAACCTTTTCATAGGATGAGTTATCTTTCACTCCAATAATATCAATTGGGATCACCAATGAGGGATCTCCCAAGGGTTTCTTCAATATCGAGACATAAAAAATTGAATGGATCGCGGTCAGCTCGAAAGGCAACTTTAACTCATAAGCAATATTCCTAATCCTCTTTACAATCTGGTAGGGGCTAATTTAACGAGGACTTAGCTTCAACTTTTTTCCAAACCTCATGACACCCTTGATGGGTGACACTTTCAAGTACACCTAATCATTCTCTTCAAACTTTAAATCTCTTCTTCTCACGTCAGTGTAGGACTTATGGTGGCTTTGTACAATCCTCAACCTCTCTCTGATAACTTTCACCTTCTCCATAATTGAATAACTAAGTCTGGACCAATTAACTTGGCTTCACTAACTATAAATCACCCAATTAGTGATCTACATCTCCTCCCATACAAAGCCTCATAGGGAGCCATCTGAATACTTGCATGGTAACTATTGTTATATCCAAACTCAATCAAGGATAAGTGTTCATCCCAATTTCCTTTGAAGTTAAGAACACAGGCTCTCAGCATGTCCTCTAATGTCGGAATTGTACGTTTTTCTTTGCCATCTGTCTGGGGATGAAAGGTTGTACTAATATTCACCTTTGAACCTAATCATTTTTGAAAAGATATCCAAAATTAGGATGCGAATTGGCCTCCTCTTTCTGAAATGATAGACGGGGAAACCCCATGCAATCTCACAATCTCGCAGATGTACAACTTGGCATACTTTTTTGCAGTGTCAGTCGTCTTGACTGCTAAGAAGTGTGCCAATTTAGTCATTCTATCCACAATTACCCATATCGAATCATGTTGCTTTTGGGACCTTAGCAACATAGTAATAAAGTCAATATTGATCATCTCCCACTTCCATTTGAGAATTTCAAAGTTTTGAGCCAATCCACATGGCCTATGATGCTCAATTTTAATCTGTTGATAATTTGGACACATGGAAACAAACTCAGCAATATCCCTCTTCATTCCACTTCATCAATAGACTTCTCTTAAGTCATGGTACATTTTGGTAGAGTCAGGATGAATGGAATACCTAGAGTTGTGAGATTCAGCCATAATCCTATCTCGAACACCATCAACGTTCAGAATACACAATCTACTATGGTATCTCAACACACCATCTCCTCTTTTGGATAAAACAATCACCTTCTATTTATGGACAACTTCCTTCAACTGAAGTTGGACAGGATCTTGGTCTTGCTTTTCTTTCACCTCAACCACTAAGGATGAAACAAACCCATTTTGGACCATGACTGCTTCTTCATCACTCTCTTCAAGTTGAACTTCCAATCGGGCCAATCTATGCACTTCTCTAGCTAAATCTTTCTTTCTTTCCTCAACATGGGTAGTACTACCTGTTGACAACCTTCTAAGAACGTCAACAATAATATTAGCTTTACTTGGGTGGTAGAGAATGCTTATGTCATAGTCCTTGAGCAACTCCAACCATCTCCTCTGTTGCAGGTTGAGCTTTTTTTGACTGAAGACATGTTGTAGGCTCTTATGGTCAGTAAACACATTCACATATACTCCATATAAGTAGTGGCACCAAATCTTAAGTGCAAATACCACCACTGCCAACTCAAGACCATGACTTGAATAGTTTCTCTCATGAATCTGAAGTTGTATGGAAGCATAAGCTATCACTTTTCCCCTCTGCATCAACACACAACCCAATCCAACTCTAGGCGCATTGCAATATATCACAAAATCCTCTGTTCCATCAGGCAAGGTCAAAACTGGTGCAGTAGTCAATCTTGTTTTCAACTCTTGGAATCTCTTCTCACATTCATCCGACCATTTAAACTTGACCTTCTTCTGAGTTAGTCTAGTCAATGGTGAGGATAGGGAGGAAAATCCTTCAATAAATCTGCGGATAGTAGCCTGCCAACCCCAAGAAACTTATTATGTCAGTCTGAGAGGTTGGTCTAGGCCAGTTCTTAACCACCTCAATATTATGAGTATCCACTCTAATTCCATCACCCGAGACTACATAGCCTAGAAAATCCACAGATTTAAGCCAAAAGTCACACTTCAAATTTTTTGCATACAACTCCTAGTCTTTGAGAGTATGGAGAATAATTCTAAGGTGATAGACATGCTCCTCTTCATCACTTGAATACACCAAAATATCATCAATAAATATAACCAAAAACATATCAAGGTACTGTTTGAACACTCTGTTCATCAAATCCATGAAGGTTGCATGCGCATTAGTCAATTCAAAGGACATGACCAAGAACTCAAAGTGGCTTAAGTCTAAAAGGTTGTATTCAGGATGTCACATTCCCTTACCTTTAACTGTAATGATAATGATATCTGAGGTCTATCTTTGAGAAGCAAGATGCACCTTAAATTTGGTCAAACAAGTCATCTATCCTAGGGAAAGGATATTCGTTCTTTATCATGACCTTGTTCAGTTTTCTATAATCAATACATATTTTGAGAGACCCATCTTTCTTTCACACGAATAGGACAGGAGCACACCAAGGAGAAACACTCAGCCTAATAAAGCCCTTCTCTAGCTAATCTCTCAGCTGCCCTTTCAACTTTTTTAACTCAGTAGGAGTCATTCTATAGGGTGGAATAGAGATAGGCTGAGTATTGGGAAGAACATCAATCCCAAAGTTAATCTCCCTATCAAGAGGGACTCCAGGAAGATCTTCAGGAAAATCATTCATAATCAAGACTAACTCGAGAGTGGGAGACTCAACATCATCAGTCTTAACTTGCACGAGGTAATAGATACAACCTTTAAAGATTAACTTTCTAGTCCTAAGGTAGGAAATAAACTTACTCTTAGGCGCAACAAAATCACCCTTCCAATCTAATACCAGTTCATTCGGGAATTAGAACTTAACAGTTTGGGTCTTACAATCAATGGAAATATAGCAGGCATAAAGTCAATCCATGCCAATGATCAAATTGAAATCGACCATCTCCAACTCTATCAAATCAACAAGGGTATCCCTATGATGGATAGATACTACAAAATCTCTATAAACCTTCTCAACTAAGATAGACTCACCAATACGAGTAGACACATCAAAGGGCTCAACACTTAGGAAGAATCTTAAATCTACTAGCCACATAAGGAGACACAAAGGATAATGTTGCACCAGAATCTATCAAAACATAATATTCAAGAGTAAAGACTCGAATCATACTCATCACAACATTTGGGGAGTTCTCCTAATCTTGGAGACTACTCAATGGCATATAAATAGTTTGTAGCTCCGCTTGTGCCTGAAGTAGCACCTTTCTAATTTCCTCTAGCTGGTAGGGCTAGGACAGAAGACTAAGCCTTGTCAGCTCATTTTTGGCAATCCCTCTGAAAGTGACCCAATTGTCCATACTTGTAGCATGTATCACCTCCCTCATGGTGTTTTCCAAGTGTATTCTGCCACACTTACCACATGGTGGCTTACCCTGTAAACCTTGAGCCACACTAGCCTGTGACTAAGATCCCTGGGCTTTGAAATTCTGAGACCTCTTCTAATTTTTGTTTCTGGGTACAAGTGCACTAGCAGACGATAGTGCTGGACATGAATGAAACCTGTTACCTTTCCCATTCCCTTTTTTCCCAACCCCATGGCTAGATATTTTAGCCCTCTTATTTTTGTACTCTTCCCTGTCTCGCTGACTCTCCTCATCATCTTGATGTACATAAGTCATCAACCTTTTAATGTCCATATCACTCACAAGATGCTCAACCCATCAACATATATACCCATTATCCCTCTCATATCTGCAACCATGTTCGGAGCATATCGGGATAGCTGGGTGAATGTTAGTCCATACTCTTGCACAGTCATAGAGCCCTATTTCAAATTTAAGAACTCTCTCACCTTGGACTCCCTCAACACTTTCAGAAAGTATCACCTTAAGAAAGCTTCCTTGAACACTATCTAAGTCAGGATTGGGGCTCCTTTTCCTCTGTTCCTCTTCCAATGATCAAACCACAGTCTGGCAATACCTTTGAGCTGGTAGGTAGCCAACTTAACTTTTTCAACATCAACAATATTAATCACCTGAAACACCTTCTGAAGCTCATCAATGTAGTTCTTTGGGTCCTCATCGGGTATAAACCTTGTGAACTCAAGTGGTTTCATTCTTAGAAACTCCTGAACTCTGGATTTATCCTGTGCATCCTTTTTGTCTGCTTCTTTTCTAGTAGTCGATGCTGTCACAACTTGGGCTAAAGTCTGGATAGCTTGACAAATCTCAGTATTCAAAATTTTGGCTTGAGATGGTTTTTCAGGTTCGACTGGGCTTATGGGTTCAACATGATCTTGGGGCTCTGGTTGATTAATATTCTGCCTAGTAGGACACCCTCTCCCTCTAGCAGCTCTTCTTAGAGGCATGATCATAATTCTGTAAATGCGTGATACACGAATTAGATAAGACCTTTCATAGAGTTTAACTGTATAACATGAATCAGAATATGAGAGAAGTGTAAACTTTCCTAATGTCCTATAGCCTTCTATTTATAAAGTATGGTTCATAACACACCCATAAATAAGACTCTACTAGACACGGCTTTAGAGACTCCCTAGGATTCTTGAACTCTATGCTTTGATATCAAGTTTTTCACACCCCGGGAGGGTACCCTGGACATGGCATGCACTCAGAGACTATTGCTAGTCCCCAATTGAACCACTTGACCTTATCATATTCATTCAATCAATATATTTAACAAATCAATGGAAGAGTATAATAATAAAAGATGGATGATTTAAATATATAAACGCCAAGTCAACCCAATATGACTAGTATGAAAGAACTAGCCCAAAATAAGTATTCAACTCAAAACAAATCACACTCTAATCTATGAAGCCTCTATCAACTATTCAATGGTGCCAATGATAAACCCATGGCTACTTCAAATCAAAAATAGGCAAATCTAAAGTCTAACTATAAAAGCTAGATGAAAATATAGATGAGTATCCTCCAAAAGTAGGGGAGGGCTCACCAACTCAACTGACTATGCAAGATCCTCAATAGTGAATTTATTGATGATCTCTAGTACCTGTCTCTGCATCATAAAATGATACAGTCTAAATATATGTAAGTACATGGAATTTACGAGTATGTAAAATGATTGAATAAAACATGTATCAAGGTAGAATACTATCAATTCAGATGACTCAAATCAAGAGATAAAAACTCAATTAATAATGTCAAATGTCTATCTAAAGCAAGAATAAAGAGTACACAATGACCCATCAATACCAATCCAATCAACTCCACTCCAATCCAATCAAATCAACTGAGAGTACTATTAGTATAGAAGCTATCTGGGAGTTTCTCTTATCGGACAACAATCACTTATGAGTCAGTAATCATACAACAATACCGTTGATATTTCCATAACCATTCAGTACTTGCTAGGATAAAAAATAAATCAAAACTGTGATAGATATGGAGGGAATCATCAAATCAAGAGGAAACATCCAACTTAGCGGTTCTATCCTCACCTACGCTTGATGACGTAGTTAATGAGTCAGGTTGGATTTACTCTCACTCAATTTGGTGCTCGATACTCCTCCCAAGACTCAATGCTCATAAACAATCAAACCCACTTAATCTAATCAGTGAGTCTCATAAGGACTCATATCAATCCATCAATTCTATCACAATTGAACCTTTTGACCTATGAACTATCCAATCAATTCTCAATCTTGTCTTTCAACAATTCGACTAATCAGTCCCATCAACTTTTCAAGAGTAAAATAGACAATCATGTAGGAGGACTTTCAATTTATACCAATATTTTAGAGTTAATTTATGAAGACTCTTAGGAACATCAGGTTCTATCAACCTATCATCATGCTTACACACAATCACAATCAACATTCTCAAATCAAGGCTCTAGATTCAATCCCTAGGTTCTTTCGTGCAATTCTTTTATGAAGTAATATGTAAGGTTTGTGAAATAACTCATGAAAAACATTTAATCAGTAAATCAAGTTTATGATGATCATCAATACATCAAAATACACAGGATATGTATAGTTTTACAAGAAAGCATTCAAGAAAAACATGCATAAGGACTCTATACACTCATCTATCAATCTATCTCAATCAAGGGGCATATAGAGGAACAATTTCATGCTTTTGGTTAGCCTTACATACCTGGTAATTACATACCTGGTAAGAAGTTTGTCAATCAACTTTGCAAGAAGTTAGTCTTAATTCTCTGAACCCTATCTCTTTCTCCTCTTCTTCGCTCAAAGTATGTACTTAGTTTTAGCGTAAGAGACTTTAGAATGGGTTTAGAAACCCCTTTTAGATTAAAAAAATGACCTATATTAGTCGTGGATTAAGTTTAGAAGGGATGAGGAAATGTCTAGAATGTCCTTCGAAAGATTTAAAATTTTAAACTTTGATGGAACAAGTTGGGGGACCAGGTCTGCAACGTGGACCTTTCGCATACCTGTACATTTTTTTCCAAAAATATTTTGATCAATTTTCAAATTCCATAGAAAATATTGACACCAAAATTAAGTGCAAGTCTGCGATGCAAAATTGTCGCACACTTTTCTAGAATTATATCGTTTTCCTCAAAAAATTATCTTTTGATTTATTTTCTCTAAAAATCAATCAAGACCATTTTTCTAGATAATTTTTCGTGTTTATCGCATTCTTGGCCTCAGATTTTCCAAAAGAGTTTGGGAAGATACTTTTTCTCATCTAGCGGTATTTTAATTATTTTACCGGGTGTAACAGAAATCTATGTAAGTATTCAATCTTTGTACCCCTTCTCCTTCCGATTCTCTCTAATCTAAACTTCCTTTTATGTAGTTGAAGAAGTAGCGATTCTAGGGTGCTCAAAGTCTTCTTTGGTTTCTTCTTCAGCAATAGATATATAATTTCTCCTATGAATGTGGCATCCATATTTGCGGATGGCTCGTTTTGTAAGCTGGTGTAGCTTAACAGACTAGGTAGCTTAGAGATGTACACACTAATGGGTGCCACCTTCTAGAAAAACTTATTGTACATAGCATAACTGTTGTTGGTTATCTCTATCTCTGATGATTATGTTGTTCATATTTGTTTATCTTCTTTATTTTAATTTTCAAAGTAGGAATATATGCCTTATCTACCTCCACAATTCCTTTGCATGTTGGTGAAAATTGTAATGCTGACTCAATCTCTATTTTTTTGTTATAGTCACATGCTTCATTTGCTAATCTATCTATCAGTTGATTTTCTTCTCAAAAAATATATTGTATTTGTGCATTTGTTGCCTGCATTTTTCCGGAATTTATCATATTTTCTCTACTTGCTACCAAGGTATTGTCCATTCTCTTCTAACTATTTTTCTAACCCCAATGAGTTAGTTTCTACTATTACTTATCTTAGGTTGTTTGTTATGCAGTATCTGTGAGTCCTTAAAACAACTATAACTTTAGCTTCCATGTTATTATTAATTCTAATTTTCTCAGTCTTTGTATAAATCACCTCCCATGTATCGTTTCTTAGACAAAAACTATAAGCACTGGTACCTGGGTTCCCTCTACTAACACTATCCATATGCAATATTGCATTTGATACTCTCTTGCCGAGGCTTTTCCCATCTCACTGTGTGATAGTGTATTCTTGGCCTGTAGTTCCTAAGTATATCTACAATATCATCCCATTCCAACGGAGCACTTATCCAAGGATATTTCCTCCTTATAATCTTGGTTATCATATCAATGAAGTTATGCTTCTTCTTATATAAATTAATATCTTTTGCATGTCTTCTGGCATTTCTTCTTTTCATAATTCCCAGATTGATATAGTTAAAACTGTGGTGATTCATGAAAATACGACATTTACGATGCTCAAAACATAAGATTATTGTGAGTTATTAAGCGTGTTTTGTTAGTTTGATATGCATTTTTTGTTCATTTGTAGGAAAATGACAATTACACGGACTTAACAGATGATGAATTCACTTGCATGGATTTTTGAAAGGATCTTGAAAGGAGTCATTCATGAGTGATTTCAAATTGCCATGATGAGTCTTAGATGCGACAATTTGTAGGCCAAGAAGCCTTGTGGAAGCCAAAAAGCTAAGATGGAAATAAGTTACATAAGTGGCTAATAAGTCAATGATTAATTGAACTTTGATGTAAGTATATTGAACTCATCACATTTGAAACTGGACATTGGCCTAGGTAGTGTACACTCTGTTTAAAAATTTGAAGCAACAACACTTGAAACAATGAAGCACACCACGAGTCCCTTTAAAACTCGTGGTGCACTTAACGAATAGTGAGAGGTTGTGGATAGCAAGTCGTGAAAAAGGCTAGGATAAGGCAGCTAATTTCAATACCAAGGGCCTTACCACGAGGCCTTGCACAACTTGTGGTGCACAACATGAGTTGTGAAGGTGCTCATGAAGTGCATGAGCAAAACTAGATAGCTTCGAACACAAGGCACACTACGACACCTTTCAAGAGTCATGGTGCCTTTACTTCTTGTGAAGGTGCCCGTCCAAGGGTGCAATCTACAAGGTCACCAAATGAAGGCTCCACAAGCACCACCACGTGCCATGGTGGGTATTGTGGTGGTGCAAAATAGTCTGGTTCATAAGTTTTCCTAGTCTATTTAGGACTATGTTTTGAGTATTATAAATATCATATGTTATTTTATTTTAGGTGAACTTTTTCCTCACTATTTTGGTAGATAAACAAACAACCAAACATTGGTTTTCCATCAATTTTTCTCATTAAATATATGGATGGACAATTTGGTGAAGAACATAAAAACTAGTTTGTGATTTGACTCTGTGTTTTAAGAATCGATCGAGGTTGCATTATTTGTTTATTCGTGTAGTCCAAGTCTTGATTATTTCTTCTTGTAGGTGATCTATATATGAATTATTTACATGATTCTCATTTTTTTTACAAGTATGCATATCTAAACACAAAACTAGGGATGTGGGAACTATGAAGCTATAAAAAAAGTAGGCATATGTGGGATTTTGTTGGGATTTATATTGCATGTATTATGATTACCTTTATCTAAAAGTCTTTCTTGATGAGTGCACGCATTGAGAACTCGCCCGTATTCGTTACTTGTCCAAGAGAAAAGTAGTGATTAGGAAAAGGTAACCATAATGAAAATTAGGTGAGGTTGAATCATGAAGCGTCCAAAAGCCTGATCAAATGCGAACATTATTATTCTTCCTTGATCTGAGTTGGTTGAGCCCGGAAGGGGATAGTATTCTGATATTGAGAGTGAGTTCTTGCCTAAACTACTTGAGCCTTGGAGGGGATAGTAACCTAAAATCAATAAAAAGGATTGATACACATACATTGTGAGGATGGGAAGTGATGAATGAGATATGTTTAGGAAGGACCGAAAGGTGAACTATATGTTACAAAACTTACTAGGTTTTACATGAAATGCAATGAACAAAATCCCTAATGTTAAACGCTTACTGAATTATATGTCATGGGGACCGCAACCCTAGTTTCGTCTCATACTATGGAACCCTAGTTTGTTATATTTGTATTCGTAATCCCAGTTACTTATCTTTCTTAGTATTAAAACCCCCATTTTTAGCTTTTCATATTATTTATTTTTTTTGGAAATAGAACCAACGACTAAGATAGGATAACTAGTAGAGTTGTTTCAACCTATTTTCCATGGGATCAATCTCTACTTTTAGTTGGGTAAATGGAGTACTAACGATTATTCATATTTTATTAAAAGAGTATGTTTGAATGTTATAAAAAAATGGTGTCATTGATGGGGAATACGATTTTAAAGTGATCTACTAGTTTTTTATTTCATTTGTAGTTCTAGTTTTTATTTTACTTTTTATTTTGTTTGGTTCTATGTAGGGAATAGGTTGTGCACCCAGACATCCGAAGTAAGGGTGCAGCTTTACTTCCCTGTAATCTTGAGATACAGAAATCCATTAGAAAGATGAATGTATAAGAATGCGAGGCACAAAGACTAAGATAGTTGGGTGGCAATCCAATCAGGGACAATGATGGGAGAGATGAACTAGAGAAGGAAGTCCTACCCCCTCCACAATGTCAGCTAGCATTGCGAGGCCAAAATCAAAGGCCTATGAACTTGGCTTATGAAAATGATGATGCTAACTTGGATGGTATGGGTGCTACTGGAGCTATAGTACTCCCTCCACTACCTCATGTTGTGAAATTTCACAAGCACCATGCTACAAATGTAAAACTTGAAATGTTTATTTAGTGAAGCAGCCGATGATGATGCAAATAAAAAATTAATGAACTTCATTGTCACATGCAAGTCATCTAAGATCCATGGGGTGAGCTAAGTAGTTATCGACCTGTATTTATATCCATTATCTCTGTCTAGAGAGGCAATGAAATGACTAAATGAGTTACCACATGATTCAATAACAAGCTAGAGATAATCGAACGAAGGATTTTTTGAGAAGTTCTTTCCACCATCAAGAAAACTACAACTCAAGGATGAAATTAATGCTCACAAGAAAAAATTGTCGAAGGCCCTACATAAGACTTGGAAGAGGTTTAGACAGAAATTGAAGCAGTGTCGAAACCACAACCTCATAGATGAACATCTAAAGAAGGTATTCTACAGATCCTGCAATTTTATTACTAAACTTATCATTGATGCAGCTTGTGGAGGATCTTTCATGGCCAAAACCTTCTAAGAATCCACAACCATTCTAGAAAGGTCTTAAAGAATAATAGGGAATAGTACACCAGAGATACATATGGCACTGGTTTCATGCTTGAGATGTCAGCAGAGCAAAAGTGAAGAGAGAAGGAGCATGACTAAGACATGGCCTACATAAAGACACAAATGGACTTGTTAACCCAACGCCTATTATCTAGAGGGTTTGAAAAGGTCAAGGTTGTAGACAATGTAAATTTATATAATAATCAAGCCTTGGACCTAAATGAAGAAGCCAAGTAAATGAATAATCAGGCAGGTTTCTAGACACACAAATCTGAAAATTAAGGTTGGAACTATGAATGTGATGTATACTATGATCGAGGAGAAAATAATGATCAAGGTAATTAGAAGCATAGAGATACTTACAAAAATGATCACAATGTTCCCTATGTACATCTTAGAAATAGAGACAGGTTGGATCTGGGTCAAGCAACTCAAGGTTGAAAGAGATGGAGACAAGGGTGCTCCAAAAAGTTGAATCGACTGATGCTTGGATCAAAGAGCTGAGAAGTGACATATCAAAGATGAGACAACTGGTTGATTAACATTCAACCTCAATCAAACACTTTGAGCAGCAAATGGGTTAGCTATCAACAGTGGTGTATCAAAGGAAGGATAGTTCATTGCCTAGTAACATTGTTCAAAACTCACAAACTGAAAAATGATGCAACTTTGAGATATTGTGTCATGATAATAAATTAGGCACTGCATGGGAGGCAACCCATGAGAATAATTGATAAAGTCTGAATAGTCAAGTGAGAATACTATCCCCTTGATGCTATGGAAGTTCGGGGTGTGCAGGTCCCATGCAGTCAAACTAAAATCAATGATATCTTGGGATGCATGCACAAGGATACAAATGAAATGGATGAAATAATTATAGTGCAAATATTTGATGATATGAAGGCGTGGTTGGCTCCAATGATTGGTGTTCCAGCTCCTTCGTGGTTAGAGAAAGGAGCCATCATTAAAAAGAAAGAAAATGTTTCGACATGGTTTTGGTTTGGTTTCATCAGCAATAACTTAATGTCACCACAAAATGATTCGATTCTTCGATATGCCAAAGCAGCATTGGTTGGTTGTATCATGGAAAGCTGGAGACTTAATCTTAGTGCCACAATTTCTCTAGAAATCCTCACAAGGGCAAAACAAGTCCAAACCTCATTGCCCTTTCCAAGCCTCATCACTGCACTGTGCAAACAGGCCAAAGTTCCAAGAAATAAAAAGACTGATGTGAAAGTAACTCCATCGGCATCGAATGATATCAAGCGAATAGAGGTTGAGTTCTTGAGGGATGAATAGGATAGGGCTAGGAAGAAGTCAGTTAACAAAACACAGTTATTGATATTGAAACTCTCAAGTTTGGCATTGCAGAGTTGGGCACCGAGACAGGTAATATTCCTCTCCCACTTTAAACATCGCTTCTACCCATACTCCATCCACATGGACACAAACCACAGATGACTAACCCCCTCTCACAAAGGCTAATATTCTTGCTTTTGGCCGGCTGGCCAAAGTCATAGATATTTGGGCCACAAGGGTTGAGTTATTTGTGCCTAAGTTAGTGGAAAAAGCCATAGGCGAGGCTTTAAAGCCATATGTTGAGGATGAAGCAAAGATGAATGAACTATTGAGGCTTACAAGTTGAGGATGGATATGCTCGAATCCATGATTGATGACCACGAAAAAGAGTTGGCCAGCCTGAAGGATAAAGTGTTGGCTATTGAGAAATTAGGTGGTGGTATTAAGGACACTTTATCTTTGATAGCCAATATTGATGAATTGAAGAAGGAGGTGACATCCCTTCGGTCCACTAACTTGAGTACATTTTTCAATGAGCTAAAAGATCTACCTCTCAAGGTGGATGTGGTTGCAATCCCAAATGAAGGACTAAATGTAGAAGTTCCGGGCGATGGCGGTGATGAGAACCAGGAAGTGAGCATCTTGAAACTATTGAGGAGACACTGGGAGTTGAGCAAATACAAGAGGACCAGGAGGAGCTGGTTGGCGTGGAGAATGAGATGGTGGAAGCCATGATTGTAGATTCCATTCTAGATTAGTCCATGATTGGTACATCCAGTATGAGTGCGCCTGAGCCTATTAGGCTCGAGCTTGATCTTGAGAGTACATCGGTAGAAGAGGGCATTGATGCCCATATGACATCTTCTTTAGCTCCACCACCACCACCAAAGTAGTAGGATTGACTTGACAGAGGGATTCTCATACTCATTACTTTCTCTTATGCTTACTTCTTGGTTGTCCCTTGCACATTGAGGGTAATGTTTATTTTGTTAGGAGGGGGTGAGTTTGAGGAATTCCCTATCTTCTGGATATATTGTTTTATGAGACAATGATAATATATTTCATCTTGATGATGGTGCTATTGATGGATATTTAGACAGTTGTTAATTTTTGGGTTGTAAATAAATTTTAGTTTGGGTTGTAAAAGAGTAGTGTTTATTTTTGTTATTTTTTTTGTTTTGCATGATTCAATGGATGAATGATTTCAAATTTTTGACAAACCCCATGCATAGATGACAAGCGTGCAAATGTAATATCCTGTCTCTAGTCCTTAGCAATCTGAGTATGGATAATCCATGTCATTGATTCAGATAGTGCCATGGACGAGGAGCATGTACTCAGTAATTAGTCCTTTCTTGATAAATCAATTCGCGAATGGATTAGAGAAATCTTGAGTTGACTAGGTGAGCAATTGAGCTTGGATATGCGATGATCGAAAAATTGCAAATGTGTTGCCACTGTTTGAATGCAAGTCGTTTTGCCAATGTACAGTTAGTTATCTTGTTAAAATACTTATAGTGCATCATTTAGAACTTGCCTTGTTTATTATGAGAGGTAACTTGGTTAATTTCGGATTAGGAGAGGACCTTACACCTTCTTTGATTACATTAGTCCAAATTTACCATAGTGACATCCCTTGGCAGTGAAATGAATCCTTAGTGAACCCCTTTTGAGCCTTGATCCCTTCTTTGGAAACCTTGAAACATTGACTCATGTTTGTGAAAGACAAGTTATTTTCATTCCTTATCAATCCCTCCTATAGCTTGAAAGTGGAGCAGTGGCCAAAGGATAAGTTAGGGGTGTCAGTAAGAAGAAGAAAGTGTCTCTCATGAAAGAGTAGGAAAAAGGACACAAAAATAGAAAGAAAGACATTGAGGAGTCCTAGAAGGTATTGAAAAGAAAAAGTAAGGAACAAAAAATGAAAATTTAGGACCCTCCAAAAAAAGAAAGAAAGAAAAAGGAGACACTTAGGGTGATGAATCAAAAGCAAAGAGATGTCAAGAATGAGATAAATGAAAAGGAAACCAAAAGAACCTTTATTCCTGGAAGGAACATGTAGAGTTTAAGGAGGGATAAACCACTATTCACCATATGCTATCCTATCCAATCCTTACCCTACAGTACAATCCTTGTAAAGTCCTTTGGGATTCTAGTCCGGAAGAAAATCAAGTGAACTCCGAATGAGAATAAGGTCAAGCCTATGGATTGAAGCCTACATTCTATTTCTCATTTGGGAGAGTGAGAGTTGAATAGATCCTTTGAAATCAATGTTATAAACTTGAGGGTTCAGGATCTTCTTTGGCGTGAGGGAAATTGATGATGTTTTTAAGTAGTGATTAGCAGCTACATGAGCAATTATGAGCATAGCCATGTCTTGATTACTCCTTAGTAATCTCTCAATGATTTAAAGTCATGTGAGTGGTTTGCGGAAGTTTGAGAGGGGATGACAAAGGTGAAAATGTATGTGTTGCTCTCTGTGGCCCTATTTGCAAGATCTATTCTATATGGATCGATGTTTGATTTGCTTGAGGGCAAGCAAAGGCTTAAGTTGGGGGTGTTGATGAGTCCATAATCCAGACTCATTTTAGGGTTAAATTGCAAGGAAACATTACCCTTAATGTGACATTAATTCTAACTGCTAAAAATATGCATGTGCTATGATAGGAAGTGAAGTTAAAAGCGTGCAAATGGACAAGACTTGGTGGAACCTTGGAAAGTGAGCAAAAGTACAAAAAGACGATGAAAAGCGAGGCCACCGACATTCTCGGTGATCCGCCAAAAGCTCCATGAGATCGCCTATCTATGCAGCAACTAAGGTTCCCAGTCAAGGCAAAAGTGCGGTCAAAATTGATATCGCGAAGTATACTCGGCGATTTGCCAAAATGCACAAGTGATCGCCTAAAGTTACAGAACTCAAAGCCCTAAAATACTGACAGAAAGGCGATATGAAGAATATTTCGACGCATTACCAAATTGGATAACTAGAGAAAGAGTCATTGCCTAAAGTTACAGTGGAGGAAGATTTACAAAGACACATAGGAAAATGGTCAAGTGCACATTCGACGCATTGCCGAAGTGCTCAGTGATGGTCGACCTTGACCACCGAATGACATTTCATAGCATAAACTTTCACATATTTGCACGGGGTATATAAACATTTTAAGAAAGGACATTGTACATCATTTGTTCATTCCAATTCAAAACAATTAGTTTGTAGTAGTAGTAGTACATAAAACTTTCCTCTTAGAGTACAAGGGAGATTAGAGTTTTGAAAAATTTTGGGCATCAAATTGGAGAAGATTGGCTGGTGAGAATCAGCTAATTTGTATTCAATCTTGTTACCCATGACTTCTGCTACTATGTATAGTAATCAATCTTTAATTTCTAGCATGTGTGGCTAAAAACCCCATGTTGGAGGTGTGCTTTTGATGGGTCTTTGATTTATTGATTGGGTTTGTGATACCTTAACTAATCTGTAGTTGATGAGGGTGAATTTACATCTATTCCTAAGTTTAGTGTATAAATCTCGAGGTTGCAAACTTGGGGTTTTATTTTAGATCTCTGATTTGCATCTTAGCTGGAGTTATTAGAGTGTGGAATGGATATAATGGCTAGAAATCTTGTGGGGTTTTAGTTGAAGTCCATATCATTAGACTTAATGGCCAAGATATTAGGGTTTTTTCTATAACTTCTTAGGACAAGCGTGTCCTCCTCGATCCGCATTTGATATCCTAGCGGATTCATGAAAAATACCTATTATCAAAGATGATTTGGGTTGCAAGCAACCTAGCCTATTCACTAAATGTCAACTCATGTAGTCAAATATCTAGACCTATTTGATAGTTCGGTTCCCATATTTGCACATCCCCAACATCTTCCTTAATAGTTGTTAATTCGATTAATTAGAACTTGTTAGCTACACTCTGTCTTGATTATTACTATCCCCCAAATCCTACAATTACTTGGTCCAACGACTAACTTCCATCTTGAACAATGATTCCCTATGGGATCTACCCCAACCTCTAAAGTTGGGTTATTATGTTGATGATGACCGACCCTTCTGCCTTTGAGTAGTCGAGTTAAGCAACATTAGAGACTTGGGAAAGGTTTAGAAATAAGTTGAAGCAGTGTCCAAACCATACCTCATAAATGAGCATCTAAAGAAGGTATTCTATAGATCCTGTAATTTTATTAATAAACCTATTATTGATGCAGCCTATGGAGGATCATTCATGACCAGAACCTTTCAAGAAGCCACAACCATTCTAGACTGCTCTCGTCTCCGCGCTTATGCTTAGCACACACCGCTATTAAGGAGGTTTTGAAGTGGTCGTACTCAAGTATTTAACCTAACATGGGTTAGGATCTTTCCCACGAGGAATATGGTAGACCCTGGATTAGCACACTTTCATTAAATTGACTTGATGTACTCCAATATCTCCTAAAAATAGAAAAAATAAAAATGACTAAAATAAAAAGGGGGGATTTGCGATTAAAATAAATTCTAAACTATGACAACAACTTGTTTGTTATCAATAGAGAAACGAACTAGGGCAACGTGTTCCCCTAAACTCCCTAACTAAGTGTTCTCGGATACTTGCGACTCTTTTCTGGTGTGTAGGTGCAAGACAATATGTTAATGTATCGACCCAAGACTAGGTCCTAGACGTGACATGGCGAATGCAAAACCCGAAGGAACCCCAAGAAAGCCTCTCAAACTTGTCATCACACTTCATCGGTCGCAAAAGTACATTCAACGTTAAATAACGGGAATTAGGGACTAAGGGCAGACCATTTCAAAATAACATCATAGAATAATAGTCAAGCTCATTTACAAAATACTTGTCCAATGTACACCTCTACATACATAGATAGAACGGGG
>JBCEWC010004353.1:0-27545 GCA_038996855.1 Solanum aculeatissimum | reverse complement strand
GAGAATGATTTGCAAGGGATGCATCTATCATATTGTAAGGGTTAGAGACGTGGAGGGTGAGTCACCTACGCTTGAATTGGTTCCGGTGGTTAATGAATTCCTGATGTGTTTGTCGAAGACTTGCTCGACATTCCTCCCGATAGAGAAGTAGATTTTGGCATAGATCTCCTTCCAGATACTCAACTATTTCTATTCCTTCTTACCGTATGACTTCGGCCGAACTAAAAGAGCTGAAGGATCAATTGAAGGAGTTGTTGGAGAAGGGTTACATTAGACCAAGTATTTCACCTTGGGGTGCTCCCGTGTTATTCGTGAGAAAGAAGGATGGTTCACTCCGAATGTGTATTGATTATCGACAGTTGAATAAGGTGACCATCAAGAACAAGTACCCATTTCCTAGAATGGATGACTTGTTTGATCAACTCCAAGGGGCTACTCATTTCTCTAAAATATATCTTCATTCGGGTTACCATCATTTGAAGGTAAGGGAGTGTGATATCCAAAAATGGCTTTCCAGACTCGTTATGGGCATTTTGAATTTATGGTGATGTCGTTTGGTTTGACCAATGCTCCGGTGGTGTTTCTGGATCTCATGAATCGGGTATTCAAGCCATTCCTTGATAGTTTTGTGGTAGTGTTCATTGATGACATCCTAATTTACTCCCGAAAAGAGCGGGAGCATATGGATCACTTGAGGTTGATGCTTCAAACCCGAGGGAGAAGAAATTGTTTGCCAAGTTTAGCAAGTGTGAGTTTTAGTTGGGAGAGGTTGCATTCCTTGGTCACGTGGTGTCCGGTGATGGTATTAAGGTTGATCCTAAGAAAATCGAAGAGGTGAAGGATTAGCCTAGACTGTTGACCCCTTCGGATATTCAAAGTTTTCTTGGGTTTGTTGGTTACTTTTAGAGATTTGTCGAAGGATTTTCTTCCATTGCATCCCCGTTAACTAAATTGACCCAGAAGAAGGCTACGTTTGTGTGATCAAGTTAGTGTGAGAAGAGTTTTCAGACTTTGAAGGATCGACTCATATCGGCTCCTATTTTGACCTTGCCCAACGGGTTAGATGGGTTTGTGGTGTATTGTGATGCTTCGCGGATTGGGTTGGAATGTGTACTTATGCAACATGGTAAGGTGATAGATTATGCGTCCCGACAATTGAAGGTCCATGAGCAAAATTATCCGACCCATGATCTTGAGTTGGCAGCAGTGGTGTTTGCTTTAAATATTTGGAGACATTACTTGTATGGGGTTCACGTTGATGTCTTCACCGATCCTAAAAGTTTGAAATATGTGTTCACACAAAGGGATCTTAACTTGAGACAAAGAAGATGGTTGAAAATTCTCAAGGATTATGATATGAGTGTCCTTTATCATCCCGACAAGGTGAATGTCGTGGTGAATACCCTTAGTAGGCTATCTATGGGGAGTGTGTAGCATGTGGATGAAGGAAAAAGGGAGATAGTAAGGGACGTGTACCGTTTGGCTAGATTAGGTTTTAGGTTGGCCGACTCAAACAATGGCGGTATTCTTGTTCAAAGTGGGTCCGAATCTTCCGTGATTGTTGATGTGAAAGAAAAATAGGATTTGGATCCTTTCTTGGTAGAGTTGAAGAAGTTAGTGGTCGAAAAGAAGATAGAGGTCTTCTCTTAAAGGGGAGATAGTGTGCTATGGTATCAAAACTAGTTGTGTGTTCCGGACGTCGATGGCCGAAGAGAGGTCATCATGAGTAAAGCTCATAATTTCTAATATTCTATTCATCTGGGATCTACTAAGATGCATCGGGACTTGAGAGAGGTATACTGGTGGCATGACATGAAGAAGGACATAGCCAAGTTTGTGTCGGAATGTCCAAATTGCCAACAGGTGAAGGTGGAACATCAAAGGCCCGGTGGTTTGGCCCAGGATATTGAGATTCCTACTTAGTAGTGGGAAGATGTGAATATGAACTTTGTAGTTGGGTTACCCCGTACTCATAAACAGTTTAACTTAATATGGGTTGTTGTTGACCGAATGACTAAGTCGGATCACTTCTTATTGGTCAAGACTACTTATAGTTCCAAAGAATATGCTAAGATGTATATCAAGGAGTTATTAAGGTTACATGGTATCTCGAGGTCTATCATATCGGATCGTGGTACCCAATTTACTTCACACTTTTGGAGATCATTTCAGAAGGGACTTGGCACTAAAATTAAATTGAGCACTGCATTCCATCCTCAAACTGATGGGCAAGCCGAGAGAATAATTCAAACCTTGGAGGATATGTTAAGGGCTTGTGTGTTGGATTTCAAAAAAAATTGGGATGATCATCTACCGCTCATTGAGTTTGCCTACAATAATAGTTTCTATGCTAGCATTGGTATGACTCCCTATGAAGCTTTGTATGGTAGGAGGTGTAGGTCCTCGGTGGGATGGTTTTGTTAGGCCCGGACTTGGTTGTTGAAGCTATAGAGAAGGTGAAGTTAATTAGGGAGAGGTTGAGGACAACTCAAAGTCGTCAAAAGTCTTATTCGGATGTTAGAAAAAGAGACCTCAAATTTTATGTGGGTGATTGGGTTTATGTGAAGGTATCTCCTATGAAAGACATCATGCGTTTTGGCAAAAAGGGCAAGTTGAGCCCCCGGTACATCGGACCATATGAGGTGGTTGAACGAATTGTCAATGTGGCTTATAGGTTGGATTTTCCTTTGGAGATAAGTTCTATTCATTCAGTGTTCCATATTTCGATGTTGAGGAAATTGATTGGTGACCTTAAGGCAATTACACCTTTGGAGGGTGTGATGGTTGAGGAGCATTTGACTTATGAAGAGGGGCTAGTTGAGATCTTGGATAGGCAAGTCAAGCGACTTCGCAACAAGGAGGTAGCTTCGGTCAAGGTACTTTGGAGAAACCAACAAGTGGAGAGTGCTACGTGAGAAGCAGAGTTAGATATGATGAAGCGATACCCTTATCTTTTCCAATCTACTCAAGCCTAAGGTACTAGGTTCTATCTTTTTCTAATGATCCTAATTCTTTAATTCTTGAGTTTCATGACATTGCATGCATACATGAGCACGAAAATGATTTGAATGATGCTTTGACATGAGTTTTTAATGGTCTTTGAAAATGATGCATGAACATTATGAGTTGTGTTAATAATGTTTCTTGCTTGATTGAATCCTTCAAGCCGTGGTCTAGCTCATTCGAGGATGAATGTTCTCAAAGGGGAGATGATGTAATAACTAAATTTTTTTTGAACTTTGTAGTGGTTGATCAAGGTCTATTTGAACCTATTTTGGTTGGCTAGTGACCATCATGGGTCGTACTTATGTGACCATGTTCAAAGGAGTCGCGTTGGTTGTATTTTTGTGCGAGGTCGTGTGGCAGAGCTGACTTTGAAGGGACATATATCTTGGTACGGGATGAACTGTATGGACTACGACCTATCAAAATGAATCTCTTCGAGTTATCTTTGCAACAAAATTGGTATCACTCCATTCGGAGTTTGGATGTGGAGGTTATAGCTATTACAGTGAGACTGCCTGTGCACGGAAGCGTTCTGGAAAAGAGAAGGACAAAGTGATTAAGGCAAGGCCTCATGGAAGGACCACAAACCGTGTGGGGGCTCATGGCCCGTGAGCCCATCCGTGGGGAGATCCAGAGTGTGGTCTAGATGTTGGACCAAGGTTCCAAGCCAAGTGAGGCTCCACGGACCACTTCACGGTCCGTGTGATGCCTCACAACTCGTGAGGGCTACCTTGAGGTGGTCCAGAGAGTTTCCAAGATTTCAAGCCGAGGCACGAGCCAAGTACGGCTTCACGATCGAGTTCATGGTTTGTGAGCCTCTACATGGACCATGAAGCTGTCTCCGTCAATGACTGTTTCAGTTCTTTTTCTCATTTCATTAATGGTTTAATCTTAATTTTAATTAGTCCTAGGGCCATTTTTGTCTTTTTAAACCCTCATAAAACCCCTGATTTGAACCCTAATCACTCCTAATTCATTCAATCTCTTGAATCCCTTCAAATTTTTCTCTCAATTTTCTCTCTACCTCCATTGAAGACAAACTTGAGGATTAGGAAAATTCAATTCTTCTTCAGAATATTCTTATTTCTCTTGGTTAATTCAAGGTATGTGGGGTTGATTCATGATTTCTCTTTCAACCATAAAGACCCAAAAACCTTTTTCTCTAATTTGATGATTTTTGATTTCTCTTGAAAATGGGTCTTTAAGATTATGAATGATTTACTTAAATTGAAGTGTGGGCTGTGTTAAATTATTAATTTCAAAGTGAATTGATCCATAAATTGATGAATTCCGTTGATTTCATGATGCTTAAAAAATGCATGTCCCATTTGTTCTTCAATTCAAAGTATGGGTATTAAGAATTTTATTTTAAATTGATGATTTCATTATGCTTTGGTTATGAACTTATTGTATTGTTGATTTAAACGTTGATATCCAATACCCATGCTACTCTTGGTCATCCATGCATTGCATTCTTGATTTGATGAAACTCTTGATAAGGGCTTGACCCTTATATTATGATATGACTTGATTATTTTTATACAGACATGGAAATTGACTAAATGTGATCACATAAAGTCTATGTTATGGCTCTTTGAGTAATTATGGGTGTTTACACTAATTTTGACATGATATGATATGTTATGTAGAATAAGCTACTCCTAATGCATTGATCTTGGAAACTCTTGTTGGCTTTTAGCCCAATTATGCATTGTTTTGAACGAAATGTCAAATCTCTGTTTTGAAGGCTTGTATATGTATTTTCGTGGGATGAGACTTAGCACCGAGGGAGTTTAGTCGGGATGGACTATCTCCAAGGGTCCATACTCCTTTCCGTCAAACCATGTGCCAACATGGATTATCTCCCTTGATGAAATTGAGTTGTTATGTATCCCCTTTCTTAAGGGTTGACTAGGGATCTACCTGGCAAGTAGTCTAATTCCAAGTAGTAGCTCGCTTGGTCTCTCATGTTGTCGATTGAGGTCACATCCCCGCTATGATATTTAGGTTTGCATTCATGCATCACGACATGACATGGCATATTGTTATGATATCTACTCCCTTGGCTACGTGCATTTCTTCTGTACTAATGTGTGCCCTTGTCATCTACTCTTGTTGTAGGATCATTTCCACGTGCATGGCATACCCTCATACTTAGTGCATTATATGTGCTAACTCATACTCTTTGTCTACATGATCTAACCATGTAGAGACTGAAGGTGATTTCCTTCCACCGTTGGGTGTCTAGTTGGAGAATTTGAAGTTGTTGCTTGTGGTACGCCCTATACTCCAATGGCAACACCCACTTTCATCTACCTTGATCGAGGACTCTCGAGTTCTCTTTCGCCATGTCACATCTAGGCCCTACTCTCGGATCATGATACATACAAAATTAGGGAAAAATCATAACAAAACACCATATAAACCGCTTAAATACAAAAACAAATCTCAGAATATACTGAGTTAATCTTTCAAAAATGCTTTTTTTTAACAAGTTCAAAAATTTAAAAAAATAAAAAAAATATAGATCATGAATCAATAAATAAATAGTCACTAAATTAATCCATAATCAATACAAAGAATCATACTAGCTTTACAATGGTTAACAAAAAACAGACTAAATAATACACTATTTGTCATACGTATATTTAAAAACATAAAAAATAATTACAATCACACACAAAAAAAATATTATACTTATTGAAACTTTCAGTCCATCAATTTTCTGTAAAGAGTTAAAAATAAAAAACTACACCAAAACAAAAACATATCATTAACCAATAAACAAACATACATGAAATTCATCAATTTTTATACAAAAAAAATTGTCCTCCTTTTTACATACACTAACAATTAAAAAAAATACAAAGAATATACTATAGAAAGTTATACAACACAAAAAGTAAACAACAATTAAACTGACTTTTCCTAAAATATTTGTACAAAAAATTTAAAACCAAAAGCAATATAAAAAATGTAAAACATTGATTTTATTTTTATAACGTTTTTAACAAACAAAACGTTGAAAATTTTCAAACAACAAAATAAGAAATTCAGAATTGGACAACACAAACATTAACTTGAAGAATCCTATCTCCCACATATTGAACCAAAATCGAACAAAAATTAGTTTCTATGTCGGTTCAGAATTGAACACAATCGAAATATGAAAAATATAACTTCAGATTGTGCAAGTAATTTTGAAATTTGAAAGAAATAAAAAAGTAAGATGAATAATTTTGAAATATGGAAGAAATACAAAAAGAAGAATCTAATTCTTTTTTTTTTTAAAAGGAAGTCTATTTATTATGAAACAATTACCTAGGAGTCCTATTTGGACTTTTCATTTTAAAGGTAATTTACTCCTTTTGATTACATAATGAAAGTTTTATACTGCTATTCCTTGAAAAATAAGTTTTATTGTCATTATTAATAATAAGTTACTTCTAATTTGTCATTTATTAAATTTACTCTAAGAATTATCATTTGTATAAGTAGCTTTATTGTTAAACAAGAAAGAAGACAAATTTAGAATAATAAGAAAAAAAAGGACCTTGTTTAAATTTTGTGATGTTAGAAGATCATCAAAGTTGAACAAAAATAAATTTCTTCATCCTTGATATCATCAGAGTATACATATACTCTGATAATATCAAATCGTAATTGATCATTCTTTTCATTGAAGCATTGTCTGCTCCTTCTTTCTTTGGTACAAAAATGAATAACACAAGGATTAGTAATGCAAAAATTAGTAATGCAGGGATTAATAACACAAAAATTAGTAATGCAGGGATTATTTTTTATCAAGTGTTTGGTCCATTGCTTCACATCTAATCTTGTGTTTAGTTTAAAACTCTATAAAAAACTTCTTTTCAATTATACCCTTTAATTATTATGGAATTTTCTATTTCATGTAATTATATCAAAATAATTTTTTTTGTGGCTTCTAACTAGTTAGGAGAACAATAATTTTGTCATCACTATTTGCTATTTTCTCACTTGAATTATTGAGAATAAATAATTGTGATCTTAATAAATTCATCACTAATAAAATACTAATTTTTAATTTAATAAAGATAGACCATCTATTGTTAAAAGCGAAAAGATGGTAAACAATTATAAAATAAACAATCTATATTTATACATAAAAATTTGGAAGTTATAGTTTAAATATAGTGTTTATATCTTACAAGGTCACTCAACTTTGTTTGTTTTGTATCAATAAAATCACTCAACTAAATTAATTATAAACAAATATAAAATTGACATGATAAAAGATTTTTTGTTTATTATGTAAATATGAAACCACAAATAAATAAAATTTAAAAATTTGACATGGTAAATTTATTTAATTTTATATTATGAAAACATGAACCCACAAATAAAAAAAATTTGTAAGATAATTTATTTAAATAAATTTACTAGTACAAAACTACAAATATAAAATATAAAATTAAGAAAATAAAAAAAATGTAAAGAAATTTGAGGGATATTTTTGTCTTTATATATGATACAATTGTATTAAATCCAAGGTATTAGTTAATACCACCAGATGAGAGGTATTAGTTAATATCATGTATAAGGTATTAACTAATGCATGGATTAGTTAATACATGGGTCCAAATTACTACCAAATATAGTATTAATTAATACCAATAGATAATCCATGGATTACTTCCCTAATACCTCCTACAAAATGGCTCCTAATAGTATTGAACAATAATTCAGTAGTGTTTTCATTGAAGCGTTGCTTCTTTCTCTTCAATACTATCATAGTATGTATATATATTTTGATCGTATCAAGCAGTAATTTAGTAGTGTTTGCCTCTCCCTACTGATATTATTAGAGTGTGTATATATATATATATATATATATATATTCTGATAAAATCAAAAGTGTGAGTAGTTAAATATAAGGGGTATGAAAGTCAAAAAATTACTTGGGCGAGTACTTTAAAAAAATTAATTCTTGATTTTATTGATACTTTTTATTTATTACTCCCTCCGTTCACTATTAGATGTCAAATTTTAGCTTGAGACATCTATTAAGAAAACAATGATTAGTATTGTGAGATTACTATTTTACCCCTATTAATTGATAAAAATATTCATCAAAGTCATAATTCAAATTCTAATACATTTAATATTATTTATACAATGACAAGTGGAAGCGTTTCTTGATTTAATAATATTTACATTTCAAGAAATATTGCATTGGTAATCTAAAGATGGATTGATCATTGAACATTTTCAAGAAATTCTACATTTAAAAAAAAAATTAACTTTTTAAGTAAATTGGGGGTAAAATAAGTAATATTTTTATCCTATCTTGATTTCTCTAAAATGACAAGTAAAAATGCAAAATCAAATTAGAAAAATTTTGATATCTAATAGTGAACGGAGGGCGTACTATTTATAGCAATACATAACAATGATAAATTTGTACTTGTATTAAAAGTGATTTATGTATGCAATACAAATGTATTATAAGTGTTTAAAAATATTTTTACCTTGTTTGGTAAGAAATAACATAATGTGTATTAAAGTGTGTGATAAATGTATTATCAATCAGTAAAACTTATATTAAATATGTTTCATAAACAGTTCTCTATAATATGTATTAGAATTGTATTATAAGTGTTTAATAAAAAAAATTGTTATTGCTATAGATGATAAATATTTTCTGAATTTATGATATATCTGTGTAAGTTTTCCATAAAAGTAAGAGAGTAACCGTGTCACGACCCAAAATCAGATCGCAACTAAAGGAAAGTAAATAAGATAAGACAACCACAACATTAGATTTGAAATCTCAAAATCTGGAGTCATGAGTACAAGAGCTTCTACATAGTATGAAAGAGTATACAAAGTTGTCTGATAAAAAACATACAAGTCTAAAATGGAATACATTCAGAAAACGTCTCAACAACACGACGAAGATTCGGAAGCTAAGCTCACTGCTGTAATCTGGGAAAAAGAAGGAGAACTCCGAAAGAATAAGATCAACTACCACGGGGAAGTCCTTGTGCTCGATCTGCAGAGAGAAAATATAGTAGAGGTGAGTACACCAAAATATACCCAATATATTCAACCGATTGGGTAGTAGAAATTGGATAAGCATGTAATAACTAAGAATGCTATCATCTGGAATTAAGAGGTTAGTACATAACATATAAATAGAAGAACAAATAATGAGAGCAAGTATAACTATGATGGACTGCAAATGAGATGAATGGATACAATGCACGGAGTGGAATCACAATTGTAGCACAGTCGGTGTACACATCTACCAAACTAAAGATACCAAGCAGAATCCATGGGGGTCTCACAAATCATATACAAAAATCTCTCAACCTTGCCACCTCTGTGTAGTCAAGGAGTGTCATAATCTCTCAGCCTTGCCACCTCAGCGTGGTCAAGGGATTTAAAAAGTGGTACAATCTCTCCCTTGCCATCTCCGTGTGGTCAAGGGTTTTTAGAAAAGGTGGTATAATATCTCAACTTTGCCACCTTCGTGTGGTCAAGGGGATGGTACAGATGAACCATAAAGTGAATGCATGTCAATGCCACAAATCAATGTATATAACAACAATATAATAAGATAACCGATAAATAATAATCACAGAAACAGAAAGGAAATGCCAAGAGTCACAAATAGTACCACAAGCCATCAACATGTCTCAAATTACTACACTTTCACCAATAGCCAAAAATACTGATAATACTGGACCTCGCAAGTCCCAAAATATAAACATGAGTCTTATAAAGTATCTCAAATATCATCAATTATCACAAATTTTTTCAAATCATATCACAAGTCTCATATTAACACAACAACATCCAAAAGAGTCTCAAGTATCAAGGATACCTCTCAATTTGCTAGCAAATTCACAAATTACTACAATTCCAATATAACTGATATCACATTTTTGCCAAAATATTGTCGTATCAATCCAATTACTCACGAAACAATCCAAATCTTATAATTATCATATAAACATGTCCAATAACTCAAATTCAATCTCAAAAGATTAGCCGAATCTACCTCGATGCTGAAACCACACTCGAACTAAGTTTTCAGACAATCAAAGCCTAAAAAATGAGCTCGAATAAATCAACCACTATCAAATTAGATAATATGTGTCATGAGATAAATTTTGATACCCATATTGACACGAATTAGATTCAAGAGTAAAATGGTCGAAATTAGGGTTAAACTACGAGGTTCACGAATCTGAAATTTGACTAGAAATTATGATTCTACGAGAGAAAAGGAGTTCATTGATGAAAATCCCACTTAAATTGAGCTAAAATAGAATAAGAAATCATCAATGAAAGTTTTCAAAATATAGACACGAAAAATCTAATTTTTAATTCCCAAAATCAAGAAATTCAAGACAAAATCAAGAGAAAATTAATGGAAATAAATAAGTTTGGGGATAGAATCACTTACCCAAAAGTTTTCCTTGAAAATACTCTTCAAAAATCGCCCAAGAAAGCTTGAAAATATAAAAAATGGATGAAATTGTGTTTTCACAGTTTTAAAACTAACCAGGCAAATCACTACTCCGCGAACGCAGGGTGGGGCCCGCGAACGCGGAGTGTCCAACAAAATGACCTTTGCGAATGCTAAGAGGGGAGGCAGCATACCTTCGCGAACGAGGGGATGGGGCTCGCGAACGCATAGTTCAAACTCAATACTCCTTCGACGCGGAGCCCTACTCTGCATATGCAGAGAGCAAAGATAACTGCACCAGATTTTCAAAATCGGCTATTGCAAAACTCTTAAAATAGAGCTTTGGGGTCAATTTAGAACCCAATATGCATAAACTAGACAAGTATTCCTACCATAAATGACATTCCAAACTCAATGGAGCTATCAAAATTCGATTTCGAGGTCTACTTGACTTGGTACTCGATAAAACTCGTTAAAACTCAAAATACCCAAATAGTCCACAGAAATTTCAAAAATTACAACGAGACTATTTCTAGTGTTAGTTTAACCATTCGGAACCACTGGAACTGATGAAATTTTGATCAGAGCTTCCAAACTCCTAATGTTGATCAAAGCCAAACTTAGGCTCCAAAATCAACTGAAAATGCAACTTTGGGTCCAAAATATTTGTTTTAAATCCAAATTCAGTTCCGTCACTTTTTCTAGACCAAATTCGACGTTCCAGAGTTAATGAAATTGACAGATTTCTATTCTGATACCCAAAAATCAAAATGGTATAAAAACTCACTTTTTCAATAACTTAAGCTTTCAAAATGCCAAAGCTCATCTTTTCCACTTTTAAAACACAAGATGTCAGTTCCAACAATACATATATATCAAAATAGGTCCAAAGTAACTTATGAAAGGGTAAAATAATAATTTTTACAGATAAACTCAAAAATAATCGTCAAGGTCATTACATCATTCACCACTAAAAATAATGTTTGTCCTCGAACATAAGGGAAAGAAAGGTACCTGAAGCCTAAAAAAGGCTGGAAGATCTTGCCCGCATGTCTGCCTCCAACTTTCAAGTAGCCTCTTTAATGGGATGGTGCCACCACTGAACCTTCATTGAAGGTATGTCCTTGGCCCTCAATCTTCGAACCTGCCTATCCAATATAGCTACCACCTCCTCCTCATATGACAAATATAAACCCAACTCAATTGAATCATAAGAAATCACATGTGATTCATCTGGAATGTACCAATGGAGTATGGAGACATGAAATACAGGATGAATCGTTGATAGTCTCAGTGGAAATGCTAGCTCATAAGCAACCTCACCTATCCTCCTCAAGAACTCAAACGGGCCAATACACCTAGAGCTAAGCTTTCCTTCTTTCCAAACCTCATCACATCTTTTATGGGTGATATCTTTAGCCACACACTATCTCCAACCATGAACTCTAGAGGTCTAATCCTCCTGTTAGCATAACTTTTCTAGTGGGTCTGGGCTGTCAACAACACCTAATCCATAACATCTCTAAGCAAGTCAACAACCAACACATCAACTGAACCCAAATCAAACCACCCAATAGGCCACCTACATCTCCGACCATATAATGCCTCAAATGGTGCCATCTGGATGCTGGAATGATAACTATTATTGTAAGCAAACTCCGCCAAAGGCAAATGCGGATCTCATCGAGCCCCAAAGTCTATCACACATGCCCGAAGCATATCCTCTAACACCTGAATAGTGCGCTCAGACTATCCATCAGTTTGAGGGTGGAAAGCTGAACTCAGATCCAATCGAGTACCCAAACCATGCTGTAGAACCTTCCAAAAATGAGAAGTAAACAAAAATCCTCTATCAGACACTATAGACACTGGGGAACTCTGTGCAATCTAATAATATCTCAGATATACAACCTAGCCAATTGCTAACTGTAGCTAGTCCTCACCGGTAGGAAGTGAGCCAACTTAGTCAATCGATCTACTATCACCTTAATTGAGTCAAACTTGCTCTAAGCCAAGGGAAAACTATTAACAAAGTTCATAGTAATGTGTTCCTATTTATACTCGAGAATGGGCATCCTCTGCATTAAACTTCCAGGACTTTGGTGCTCATATTTGACTTGTTGACAATTCAAGCACTTCACCATAAACTTAATAATGTCTCTTCTCATTTCACACCACCGATAGTGTTGTTTCAAATCATGATACATCTTTGCTTCAACGGGATGGATAAAATATCTAGCACAATGTATCTTCTCCAGTATCAGTCTCACCCATGCTTCTACCATTGGCACACAAACCCGACCATTAATTCTCAAAATACCCTCCGAATCAATAGTAGCTGCTTTTACTTCACCTCTCAACACCTTATGACGAATCAAGCACAATCAAGCATCATCAAACTGGTGAGCACACACCTGATCAAGAAATGAAGACCTAGACTCCACAATGGCTAAAATACTCTGAGGAGGAGAAATATCTAACTGAAGTAGCTGTCGAGAAAGTGATTGAGCCTTCAAAACTAAGGGCCTTTCCTCTATCCTCAAGAATGCCAAAATCCCCATACTAGAGGCCTTCTGGCTTAAGGCATCTACCACCATATTCTCCTTGTCCGAATGATATAGAATCGAGACGCCATGGTCTTTTAACAACTTCAACCACTGTGCTGTCTCAAATTCAAATTAGGCTGAGAAAAGATATATATTGAGACTCTAGTCACCGGTAAAGATCTCACAATGCACCCCATAGAGATAATATCTCCACAACTTCAATACAAACACCATCACAACCAACTCTAAATCATGTGTAAGGTAGTTCCTCTTATGCACCTTCAATTGCCGAGATACATATGCTATCACTCTCCTTTTGCATCAACACCCCACCCAAACCTACTCTAGAGACATCATAATACACCACAAAAGGTACTCCCTTCTCGGGCAAACCAAGAATAGGTGCTGAGATTAATAAATTATTGAGATTTTGAAAGCTCACCTTACACTCCTCTGATCAATGAAAATCCATATCCTTTTGAGCGATCTAGTTAACGACCTGCAATAGAAGAGAATCCCTACACAAGTGCTAATAATACCTCACTAAACCAATAAAACTTTGAATCTCTGTTACAGATGTTAGCCTAGCCCACTCATGAACTGCCGCTACCTTTGTCGGATCAATCATAATGCCATCTTTTATCACTATATGCCCAAGGAAGGCTACTGACTCGAGAAAGAACTCACACTTTGAAAACTCGGCATATAACTTTTCTTCTCTTGAACTCTGAAGCATAATCCTCAAATGTTGTACATGGTCTGACTCATTCTTGGAGTAAACCAAGATGTCATAAATAAATACAATCACAAATATATCTAAATAAGGCTTTAACACTCAGTTCATCAACTCAATGAAAGCAACTAGAGCATTAGTCAACTAGAAAGACAATCACAAACTCATAATAGCCATAACGGGTCTTGAAGGCTGCCTTTGAGATGTCAGACTCCCGAACTCTCAACTGGTGATACTCAAATCTCAAGTCAATCTTGGAAAATACCAAAACACCCTACAACTGGTCGAATAAATCATCAATACAAGGCAAATGATACCTATTTTTGATGGTCACTTTATTCAGTTGGCGATAATTAATAAATATCCGCATAGTGCCATCTTTTTTCTTCACAAACAAAATAGGAAAACCCCAAGGGATACACTCGAACGAATAAACCTCTTCTCTAATAAAATATCTAACTACTCCATTAGCTCCTTCAATTCAGTTGGAGACATCCGATAGGGGCTATAGAAATGAGCTTAGTGCTTGGTTCCACATCAATAGCAACATTAATATCACGATTCGGAGGAACACCTGGCAAGTTTTCAGAAACACATCCATAAACTCCCTCATAACTCTAGTAGTCTCCAACGATGGTGACTCTTGAGAACAAACCTAAACATGAGCCAAATATGATAAATATCCCTTATCTATCAACCTACAGGCATGCATATAAGAGATTACCCCCTTGGAATAAGAACTAGATGCACCAATCTATACTAATCAAGGCAAATCAGGACAGTCACCATCTTTGCATGACAATCAAGAATGACATGATAAGGTGAAAACCAATCCATACCCAATATCACATCAAAGTCAGCCATATCAATCAATTTAAAATCTGCAATAGTATCTCTCCCCAAAAGGTGACAATACAACCCCAATACACCCGATTCACCACTAAGGACTCACCTACTGGGGTGGAAACATATATAGGCTCGACAAAGGGCTTAAATAAAATGCCAAGATCCATGGAAAAATAAGATGATACATATGAATAAGTAGATCCTGGATCAAATAAAACTAAAGTAGAATGGTGGCACACTGAAACCATACCCTTAATAACGCATTGGAGGCCTTTGCCTAAGCCCAATCTAGAACTACATAACATACTTTATCTCCCCTACTTGACTGTGGGCCTCCTCGAACTCCACCTCTCATAATGCCTCTACCCCTTTTAGTACCACACCTCATGCCCAGAGAGGTGTCCCTGACTGCTGGTGGTAGGGCTGGATGGGTTGGCTGGGTCCTTGATGACTGGGCAGGAGATGCATGATAAGGATAATGCCTGGCCAAGTGTCCAATATCATCATAAACATAGTAAGCTCTAGGATCCCGCCCTTGAGATGACTATCTAGAGGAACCACAATGCTTGGTTGTACGTAATGAGTTATCGTGACCCATCTAAATAAGCCTAGATCTATCCACACTTTTGGCGACTATAATGGATGCGTGAACTTCTCTACTATGGTGACCCTGCCTTTGAAACTCTCTATCTCATGATGGATGCCTACTGAACTGATCATGCTGGCAGAATCTCTTCCTGCCACCCTGATGGTCATGCTTAATACTCTCAATCATACGAGCATGGTCGATCACACTTTGGAAGGTGCCACTTGCCAGGACAAATAAAGTTGTAGCCTTTTGAAGATATCTCGCTAATCCCTTGGCAAAACGCTGAATCCTCTCAAACTCAATGGGGATTCTAGACAAGGCATACCTTGACAACTCATGAAATCTCACCTCATAGTCAAACACCAATATAGATCCCTACTATTGCCAGTCAAACTTGTCACATCTGCTGTTCAGAGACTATAAGGCATAAATTTCTCTAAGAATACCTTAGTAAACTGATCCCAAGTCATAATTAGCGATCTAATAGGTCTGCTAACCAAATTGATCTCCACTACTCCTTGGCCAAGTCAGTATACTGATAAAAGGTATAGCAACTCCATGAGTCTCAAGAATAGCCAAATTATATAATTGATTCTGACATACCGATAGAAAGTCATAAGCCCTGTCACTAAGAATAACATTGAATCTGAAAGGATCTAACCAAATAAACCTCTCAAAATTCTTCAGCTCGATAGTAGACATAGCAGGGTTGGCAGAAGCTGGTGGTACCATAAATCTAGTTGGTGCAATAGAAAAAATCGAAAGTTGTGACCCAGTACTCGGCCAAGAAGTCTGAGGCGATATAACAGAAGCCATGGGAGAATCCACTGGAGCTGATGAAGGACCAACATATATTATAGGTAGATCAATTGGAGTTGTAGAAGGGTCAGCCGGTGATGTCGCCTAAGCTACTCCTCTTTTTTGAAGTTTAAAGTGATCATTGTCAAGATATATAACCTAACCAAGGTTAGAGTCGAACCCACAGGGAATATGTTAGACTTCTAATTAATTCCAAGAAATCCGAGTTGATTAACCTGCTTTCTCCCGAAAGGGATTTGTAATTGCAAGAAAATTAAACCTAGACTAGTGCAAGTGTTGTGAAATCAGTAGAAGATTTAACTAGGGTGATGTGTTCCCCATGATTCCATAACTCAATATTACCAAATAATTGTACTCTTTTCCAGTGTGTAGATGCAGAACAGTAAGTTAAGTTTACCAAACCCTTTTTCACTATAGGATTTGATCCATCTCCGTAGTGTGTTATTACGATCCCTTACCTATTGTCCCAGTACAACCTCCTCTTGATCCAATTTGGTTGATTAGACGAGAAAACATCAATTGAATCCTGTTAATTATTCTGTTTTACTATTCATTACCTCCTTGATCCGACAAGTTACACTAGGCGAGTTCTAACGTTCACCACCATTAAAAAGTATGCAAAATGAAGAGAAAGTAATTAATACATTTATACACACTTTCTAAGAACTACGAATTATCTGGTTTTACCTTGTTAGTTCTTCATGGTTTCCACAATCCTAGTTGTGGATTTAACTACTCATGATCAGTGTAGATGCAAGAATCATGATATAGAATAACATAATTGAGCACCTACACGAATGAATTTATGAACAAGGAATCCAACTCTTCAATAGACATAATAAGTACGAATTAAGAACACCATAATATGTTTTTTCAAGCGATCCTCTAGTGTTCTCTCTCTCTAGAAATCCTAAAATCTGTAAACTCCTTCAAAACTTGATAAAAAATAACCTAAATACATATTTATAATGTCTAAAATACCAAGACAAAACCAAAATTGGAAAACTAGATCGACAAGCTCTACGGGAAACTTCTACAGGCCGTATAATGTTCCATGGCCCGTAATCAAAGTTTTGTGCTCCTCTTTTGCAAAACTGGAGTGGTCTTCTATGAGACCCATCTATGGGATGTATAGGATTCTACTGTCTGTAGAGGGTTGCATCTAATGAACTTTCAGAACTTCTCCACTTTTTGATCCTCAGGGTATGACCTCAACTCTACGACTCATAGAATACTTTATGACTCATATGCATGTTCGTAGAGTTTTATTTAAAAAATCTCCCCTTCACTAGAATTTATTAAGAGACCACTTCTACAACCCATGAAATATTCTATGACCTGTAAAGGGTTTTGTGGATCATCAAAATCTGCAATTTCAACACACTTGGCCCAAAATCGTGCCAATCCTGTAATCCTGCAAAACAAACATAAAACACATCAAATCTACTAATATCACTTTGAGAACACATAAAAATTCTAAGTTTTAAGCATCAAAAGTGCTTTATTTTGAAAGAACATTAGCTGGCACTATAGGAGCCAATGCATCGAGAATAACTGGGATTGGAGAAGCTTCCTCAAGTCTGACTAATACTCGTAGAAGTACCTCCTGAATCGAAGGCATAACATCTGGAGCTGATGGTGGTGGAACAAAGTCTGTAGGCCCCTTAGACTCATCTCAGGCTCTAGTGAAACTGCTCCAGCCTGTCCCCTAGGTGAAGCTGTCCCTCTAACACGTCCTCGACCCCTGGCCCTACTATGAGCCCTGTATCGACCATGAGTGGGGGCCACTTTAGTTGGCCTAGACTTTCCCACCGATTGTCGGGCTCTAGAAATCGACATTTGCGTAGAAGGAATAGATTATATACATTCAAAATAGTAAATATGAAGAAATGCATGAATGGAATCAAGACTGAAATCTTTTCCTATCAAGTGCCCCGGTGCCTCCCGAAGATGGGTATGAACGTCTACATATCAATCTGCATGACTCTACTTGACACCCCACTTTTGGCTCACGGTCCTAACGAACCTAGATCTCTGATACCAAACTTGTCATGAGGAAAAATTGGATCAAAATTAAAGGAAAACAAATAAAGATAAAACAACCACAACACTTATATTTGAAATTCCAAAACCTAGGGTCATGAGTACAAGAGCTTCTACATAGTATGAAAGAGTATATACAAAGCTGTCTGATAAAAGAAAATACAAGTCAAATGGAATACAATCAGAAAATGTCTCAACAACATAACAATGACTTGATAGCTAAGCCTCACCATTGTAATTTGGGAAAAAGAAATAGAACTCTGACAATAAGATTAACTACCATGGGGAAGTCCCTATGCTCGTTCTATAGAGAGAAAACATAGTAGGGGTGAGTATACCGAAATGTACCCAGTAGGTTCAACCGACTAGATAGGAGAAATCAGATAAGCATGTAATAACTAAAAATCTTATCACCTGTAAGGAAGAGGTTAGTACACAAGATATAAATATAAGAACAAATAATGAGAGCAAGTATAACTATGATGCAGTGCAAATGAGATGAATGGATACAATGCATGGGGTGGAATCATGACTATCGCATAACCAATGTACCCTCTACCGAGCTAAAGCTACTAGGTAGAATCCAAGCGGGCCTCTTAGACCATATACACAAATCTCTCAACCTTTCCACCTCTGCGTGATTAAGGGGTGTCACAATATATCAACCTTGCCACCTCAACGTGGTCAAGGGGTTTAAAAAGTGGTATAATCTCTCCCTTGCCACCTCACGTGGTCAAGGGATTTTATAAAATATTATACAATATCTTAACCTTGCCACCACCATATGGTCAAGGGGTGGTACAAATACAACATGAAGTGAATACATGCCATTGCCACAAATCAAGGTATATAATAACAATATAATAAGATAATCGACAAATAATAATCATAGAATCAAAAAGGAAATTTCAAGTGTCACAACTGGTACCACAAACCATCAATAGGTCTCAAATTCCTACACTTTCGTCAATAGCAAAAAATACCAAAAATACCGATAATACCAGACGTCACAAGTCCTAAAATATACATATGAGTCCCTGAAAGTATCTCAAATACCATCAATTACCACAAAATTTTCAAATGATATCACAAGTCTCATATTATCACAACAACATCCAAAAGCATCTCGAATATCAAGGATACATCTGAAGTTGCCAACAAATTCATAAATTCCTCCAATTCCAGTATAACTGATATCATATTTTTACCAAAACACTATCATACAAATCCAATTACTCATGAAACAATCCAAATTTTACAATTATCACATAAACATTTCCAATAACTAACATTCAGTCCCAAAAGGTTAGCCAAACCTACCTCGATACTGAAACCACACTCGTACTAAGCTTCCAGACAATCAAAGCCTAAAAATGAGCTCGAATCAATCAACCAATATCAAGAATATATAATACGCATCACAAGAAGAATTTTAATACCCATATTGGCACAAATTAGATTCAAGAAAAAATAGTCAAAATTAGGACTAAATTATGAGGTTCACAAATCTGAAATTTGACTAAAAATTATGATTCTACACGAGAGAAGGAGTTCGTTGGTGAAAATTGCACTGAAATTGAGCTCAAATAGAATAAGAAATCATCAATTAAAGTTTCCAAAACATAGACACAAAAAACCAAAATTTTGATTTCGAAAATCATGAAATTCATGACAAAATCAAGAGGAAATTAATGAAAATTAACAAATTTGAGGATAAAATCACTTGCCCAAAAGTTTCCCATGATAATACTCTTCAAAATTGCTCAAGAAAGCTTGAAAATATAAAAAATGGATGAAAATAGTATTTTCACAGTTTTAAAACTGATTAGGCACATCACTACTGCGTGAACGCGGCGTGGGGCCTGCGAACACAGAGTGTCCAACAAAATGACCTCTGCAAACATGGAAGGGTCATCCCCAATCACAGTGAAGGGAGGCATACTACCTTCACGAACACAGGAATGGGGACCGTGAACGCGGAGTTCAAACTCAATACTCCTATGCAAATGCAGAGAGTAAAGATGACTTCACCAGATTCTCAAAAATAGTTATTGCAAAACACTCGAAATAGACCTCCGAGGTCCATTCGAAACTCGATACACACAAATCAGACAAGTATTCCTGTCAGAAATGGTATTCCAGACTCAATGGATTTATCGAAATTTGATTCTGAGGTCTCCTTGACCCAATATCTGATAAAGTTCGTTAAAACTAGTTAAAATTCAAAATACCCAAACTGCCCTAAAAAAATCCAAAAATTATAACGAGACCATTTCTAGCGTTAGTTCCACCATCAGGAATCACTAAAACTGTCAAAATCTCAATTAGAGCTTCAAAACTACAAATGTTGACCAAAGTCAAACTTAGGGTCCAAAATCAACTGAAAATATAACTTTGGATCCAAAATATCTATTTAACTCAAAATTCAATTCCGTCATTTCTTTTAGACCAAATTCAACGTTCTGGAGCTAATGAAATTGATAGATTTCCATTCTGACATCCAAAACTATAAACGGTACAAAAATTCACTTTTTTCAACAACTTATGCTTCTAGAAATGCCAAAACTCACATTTTCCACTTTTGAAACACAAGATCTCAGTTGCAACAATACAAATAGTTCAAAATAAGTCCAAAGTAACTTACTAAAGGGTAAAATAGTAATTTTCACAGATATGCTAAAAAATGACTGTCAAGATCATTACAATCCGCTTGTAAATAGTTCTTTCTTTTGGAGTAATCACATTCATTTCCCTTTTCTAAATATCAAATCAAAGAAATTATATTATATTTTAAATTTATAAACTAAATCAAATTAATCAAAATCGATTTCCTTATTTTTGGGCTGGGACGAACCCCTTTTTGTTTTCTTAATAAATAACATAGGTCATACTAAAATAAATACTAATGAGACATCTAAGCATTAAACCAAAAAAAAATAAAATTTAGTTATGCATTTTAACTATTTAAATCTATGAAAGATTAAAGAATGGATATCCAATATTATAGTCATTTTAGTGTGGAATCAAATTTCTGTTATTAGAATTAAGATTAATATGTGCTTTATTTAAGTTACTAACATCTATTGGCTATAACATTTGTTGGATGATTCAAAATTGAGAAGAAAAACATAAATAACGTATTTAAATGTGAATATTATAAGTCCTAATAAGAGTTAGTTTTCAATACATAGCATTAGATTTCTATCAATACCCAATAAATTAATAAATGAATTAAAAAAAATAGGAAACTTATTTAATAATTTACTAACATAATTAATTAATCAATATCCATTTCATAAATATAGTGTTTTGAACTTGGAAATATATATAATTAACGAATTTTCTTTTCTTAGTAGTGTTTTGAAATTGGCAAGATATATCAGTTCCCAAAATTCTCTCAATCAGTTGGACAATTGGTCATTTTTGGTTGTTATCCATTAATAATTTCTTTTTCCAACAATTTTATTGGTGTTCCTTCATCCTTTATTTATTTTTTCACAAATATCTTATTTATTTATTTTATTGCTTTAAAACTACATTGAAATACACAGTTTATTCTTCTAGTTTAAAATGCAGGATCTTGCTATTTGTTGAAGAAATTTTTAATTTTTATCATGTAAGGTAGTAATCATTGGCACATGGAATGCACTAAATATGTGAGCAATGCAACACATGACATAAATTATGATGATGATGACCAAGCTAAAAATAATAATATTCTCTGAAAATATTGTATGAGACATGGTCTTGAAAATCATAAGTCAAAATATAATGATCTTGAAGGTCATTTTTGACATTTTTAGAAAAATTACTATTTACCTCTCTCGATAGTTTCCCCGATTACTATTTGATTTGTTTTGAAAATTTTGTAAAAAGTAAAGATTTTGCAAAAGAGTTAAGTTTGAACGCTTAAATTGCTTAATTTTTGAGTTTTGAAGTCATTTGGAGATTTGAGTCTCAAAATGAAATTCCGAAAATTTCATTAGTTTTGCAATATGAAAATTGGACTAAGAGAGTTTCAGAATCAAATTTGGAATTATTATAGGGATTTATGGTTTGAAGTTGGAAATTAAGTCAAATCTTGACTTAGGTTTGACTTTGGTAAATATTTCGTGTTTGGGTGCTCAGATTAGATTTTTGATGGTTCCTTGATTTCGAGTGGTGATTTTAGTTCTAGAATAAGCTTCGGTATAATTTTTGAATGTTCCGGTAGAGTTTTAGTTTTTTAGTACCTTAAGTTAGTTTAATTGCGACTAATCAAATTTAGAGTCAAGAAGATCTTGGATTCAATTTTTGACGATTTCATTGAATTCGAAACATTGAAGTTAACATGGTAATATATATGGTTTGTGATTATGGGATTCCAAACAAACATTGAGGGTCTATTCTGTAAATTTTCTTGTTTCGAAAATACATGATATATGGTGCATCCCTTCTTCTTCGTATTCGTGGACCTCCTCACCATGTTTGTGAAGCTTGGTGGCCTAGCTCATCGTGTTTGTGGAGCTCAGTCCATGATCGTAGAAGAAAAAAGGAATGACCTATGTGTTCATAGAGGATTGGGTTGTGTTCGTAGAGCTTCGATTGACCGTTGACTCTGCATTCACAGACTTGTCAGAACCCAAGCCTAGGGTCTAGGTGCGACATGGCGAAAGGGAAACCCAAAGGTACCCCAAGCAAGCCTCAGTGCATATATAAGCACATTCTTGGTTATAGAATGTGATTCAATCATCATCAGGAAGTACTAAGGGAATTTAGGACTTAGAACACACTCTATGGGAGAAGGGGGCAAGGAGTTTCCACCATTCAATCACAATTATTAGTTCTAAGGCAAGGGGACATGGGTCACACTTTATGGGAAGTGCGGACTTAGGAAATTTGCCACATTACTAATAACATCACAAGAAAAATCATACATGGGATAAGGACTAAGGGAAAGTCTCCATAGATATAAGAGCATTGCGTGATTCATACATAACATATTATTTAACAATACCTCTAGCCATAAATGGAACGGGGGGCAAGACACATCCCGCGCTCACGCTTAAAAGTAAGTAACAATGTTTTAATATAAGCAAGCTAGAATAAAATGGATATCACCCTTGAATAAGAGGACTCACCACAAGCAAAGATCTTCACAAATTGAACTAGCCATGAGGAGGTGGATGGGGAAGAACTTCAGTCCCTACATGGTTAAATCATGTAGGCAAAAGTATGCGTGAGTACTTTGAATGTACTAAATATGCAAACTGCAATGGAACAAGGGAATCATATGCCATAATAAACAAGATGCATGATCATAACAAAGACAATAAGCTCAATATGAAATGAATGATCAATGCCTTAAGTAAAACATGTGTGGAAGGTAAAACATGATTTTATAGCATAGCATATACATGTGTGGGAGGAGATCTTAACCAATACTAAGACCACACAGACTACTACATGGAATCCCAATGTTTTCTCAACACCAGAAAAGGGCTAGCCTACTTGCCAAGGTAGACTATACCTCATCTTATAGGATCCAACTCATTTTGGAGAGTGCTTTTTCAAATAACTTACGGGATCGAACCCATTTTGATAATTGAAGCATGAACATGGAGCTATATATGGATCCACTGGATAATACATAATCCTATGGTGGTAATGTAGTCATGAGACTTAGACTATATAAAAGAACTCCTTAGGTTGAACCCCCACCTTAAGCTTTATTAGGTGCTAAGCCTCGTCCACGAAATACATAAAATAAGCATAATCATAACATGCATAAACTTATAAATCATAGTATCATGATAAGAGTAGCTCATTAAAATACATAACCTCGTAAAGTGAGCAATTTCTTTCACAAGAGGGTGTATCATGACATCATAAAAGGGCTTCATAATATTGAATAATTATTCATAGAATTTTTATGGATTCATAACATACTTGGTACCGCTCATTCATTTATAATATTTATGACTTGCATAATTTATAGTAAAGCCTTTCATCAGCATAAGATGCTTCATTATATAGTTTTAGTTTCAAAACTTTGTGGGTCTATACATAGAGACTTAAAATCATGAAATTCAAGAGTAATGTGGATGAATTAAGTAAAATATGATCACTTGAAAATACTCAAAATAACCTACCATAATCATTGAGAAAATCCCTAATTATGGCATTATGAAAATTATCTCATAAACCATCAACTTCGTAGCATTTCATAGTATCATAGCATACATAGTTTGAATATTATAAAGTATTTCATAATGCCAACATTTTAAAGGATTTCATGCATTTCAATTCAATGGATGACCGTTCCCAACATAAATCATGAATATAAAGTATAATAGGAAGTACTCATAATGAAATCAACCTTGAAATTAAAGGATTGAGTTAAAAAGGATTTTGGGACTCCATGGGTGGAAGGACCCATGTATGAAGAAACCTATATACCTTAATGGTCTTGAGAAAGGTAGGAGAAACTTGAAGAAGCTTGGCCCTTAATGGAGGAGTTTTATTTTGGTAGAATTTAGAAGAGAAGTCTTGAGAGGTTTTGAGAGGATTTTAGGAGGTTTGGTGTGTGAAATAGGTCCAAAACGAGGGAAATATATGGACTTATTCTGGGATGGTTCATGTTCGCGTGAAGTTTAATTTTCTCCTTATTTGTCCCTAGGATGAGTCCTGGTCATTTTTACACTGAAATGAACCCTCTCTATGCGGATGCCTCTGGAAAGTGCAAAAAGTTGCGAGAACTATCTTTCAATTTGGTTAACCTAAAAATTAAATGTGATCATTTTTTCATATAATTTTTCCCTCGATCAAGAATCCAGCCTCAAATTTATAAAAAAGAATATGGATGATGCGTTATGCAAGACATCTATTATAATGGCATTATAAGGTACTTTGAGAGGTCCTACAATATCTCTCCCTTGATAATATTCATCCTCGAATGTGATGGAAATATTCTTGGGAAGAGTAACTAAATTTTATTTCATTCCAACATGAATGCATTAATGCAATTTAGGCATATTTTGCATGAAATTTCAAACCTATACATCAAATATTACCAAAATATGCTACCATGAGTATGTATGCTTGCAACACGACAAGAAAGGGTTGGAATGCGTGATTTGATATCTTAGACATGATTGACTCAGGCTTGAGTAGAGTGGACAAGATAAGGATATTATTTCTTCATATCTGCTTTCACTTTCCAAGTAGCACTTTCAACTTGTTTATTCCTCCAATGGACCTTAACGAATGCTACATCTTTGTTCCTCAATCTCTTCACTTATATATCTAGTATCTTAATGGGGAGCTCTTCATATGTCAAGTTTTCCTCAACACCTACTAACTCCAAAGGCATAATGGAGCATGGGTCATCTACACACTTCCTTAACATGGACACATAAAAAATCGAATGAACCATACTCATCTCCATATGCAACTCCAACTCATAAACAACCTTACCATCTCATGTAAAAATTCTATAAGACCCTATATACCTAGGGCTTAACTTGTCATTATTTACAAACCAAACTATTCCCTTCATGGGTGAGACTTTTAAATATACCCAATCATCTACCTCAAACTCAAGATCCCTCTTCCGAATTTCAGAATAAGACGATTACCGACTTTGAACCATATTTAATCTCTTTTTATCAACCTCACCTTTTCTAATGCTTTTAAAACTAAATCTAGACCTATCAAAGCTATCTCTCTCCCTTCAAACCACCAAACTGAGGATCTACAACATTTTCCATACTATGCCTCAAACGACACCATTCCAATGCTAGAGTGGTAACTATTGTTGTAAGCAAACTCAATGAGTGGGAGCTGCTCATCCCAACTATCCTTAAATTCCAACACACAAGCTCTAAGAATATCCTTAAGGGTTTGAATGATTCTTTCAACTTGAGCATCCATTTGAGGATGAAATACCATGCTTAGATTGACTCTACTACCAAGTACTCTTTGAAAATATCTCCAAATGTGAGAGGTAAATTAGGAACTATGATCTGATATCATCGATAATGGAACCCATACAATCTAACCAACTCATAGATATATAATTTGGCATAGTCTTCGGCCCTATAGGTTATTTTAACTGGTAGAAAATGAGCTAATTTTTTCATTCTATTAACAATAACATATATGGAGTCAAAATTCTTTCTAGTTTTATGCAAACCAATCACAAAATATATATTGGTCTCTTCCAACTTCCAAGTAGGAATATCTATGTCCTTGGCTAGGCCACCCGACCTTTGATGATCGACTTTGAATTGTTGGAAATTGTGACATTCGGTCATAAACTTTGTGATGTATATTTTTATACCATCCCACCAATATACTTCTCTAAAATTCCTATACTTCATTGTAGAACTCAGGTGAACGGAATAGGATGAATTATGATCTTATTTCAAGATTGAGTCCCTCAACCCATCAAAATTTATCACACACCACCTACCTTGATGCCTAAGGACACCATCTCCTCTTTGGAAAAAACCTCGATATTCCATATTTTATCAATGCATTCAATTCCACCTAGGTGGGATCAAGGTCTTGCTTTGTAACAACCCAAAAATTTTCAATATATACTTATGGTTGACATTATATGATTTACTACAAGTCATGGTTGAGTTTTGGTAGCCACGGGTTTAGTTTAAGTGGCCGAATGCAAATTGGGCTAGTTAGTGGCGTAGTGAGATAATTTTGGTAGTATACTTAAAATAGTAATAGCTTTTGATTTGGAATGAACCATATGGAATACCATATATCAAATTGAAGATCTTTGAGTTAGCTTTGCAACACAACTAGTTTCACTCAATTTGGAGTTCGGATGAGGGAGATATGGCCTAAACAGTGATACTGTCTGAAATTTGGAAGCCATTGGAGATAGGCTTAGAAAAATGGCCAAGGACAATGGAACGGTCCGTGAAACATTGCATGGATCGTCTAGTGCCTCATAAAGTGTTCCCGTGAGCTCGGGGTGGCCTGGAACCACCCCTAAGACAAGTCTAAACCAACGAGACCTTGGACGGTCCATTTGGCACCAAACGGCCCGTGTACTACCTCGTGAAGTGAGGCAGTAGCTTGGCCAAGCCAAGGCTGATAATTTTGAGGCTAAGTGTGGTTGTAAGGGACCTTACACGGATAGTCATACCTTTAACAAACCGTCAAGTGGTTCGTGAAGTGTAACTGAAAATCCTCCGAGAGTTCGCGCTGAAGAATTTGGCTAAGTAAGGTTGGACGGTGGGTTGGACAGACCGTTCACTGTTGAACGACACTGTAGCAGCCGTTTGGGAACTGTGTCCAGTTAAAATCTCCATTTTATTAACGGAATTTTCATGATTTAATATTCCCTTCAGCCCTTTTTTGGTCCCCTAAGGTCTCCTAAACCCCTAAAACATTCCCCAAACCCTTATTCATCCATTAGAACTCTCCAATACACTCTCTTAAGATCCTAAGACTCTCTTGGCCTCCATTGAAGCTAGCTTGTAGAATTTGGGGAAGAAGACTTGA
>JBCEWC010004352.1:0-27547 GCA_038996855.1 Solanum aculeatissimum | reverse complement strand
TTAATGATAAAGAAAAGTATATATTCTCTCCAACAGTGAAAATAAGAAAATAATAATGGCAAGGCAAAAGAAATTCTCATGGCATAAGTTGAGGGAGAGAAGTTATGCTCCAAACCGTAGAAGCGGATCTATGTGTATGGGTTGGGTGCCATGGCACCCGAACATCTCGATTGAATCTCTGTATATATAAGTTTAGTGACACAAGTTATGTTTCAAGGCATAAGTTTAGTGACACGAGTCAGAACGTATCTAGGGGGTTTTGTGGGTTCACGCGAACCTATGCTCACCTCTCTATATTTATTATATATATATTAGTGTTATATTTTAAAAAATACTTTTAAAATATAGATGTGTGGACCCACGTATTGATGTGGTGATGATTGAGTGCACTTCTCTAAGTGAGGTCAGAAATCTAAATCTTATAACTATTTTCTTTTTTTTTTCTTTCCAAAATTGGGTAATACCTCTGCGAGTGGTTATTGGTAACACCTTTGGCGTTACAATTAATTTTTCTTTTGTTTTATAGCTTTAATCTTTCAAAATTTACGTATGTCACATTGGAATTTCGTAAAAAATATTAGTACCATAAAATGCTTATATAATTCAATCAAATGAGAATATTAAAATTTAAAACAAGTAGTATTATATATTGGAACTATAATTTTATTAATTTGTATGATAATCGTAAAAATGACTGATGAATTATATGAAAAAATTATTTTAATTTTGGTATGTTTTTGTAATTGTAGTTGTTGTATTTAATTTGTATGAATGTTGTATATAATTTTGTGGTAGTTGTATTGAACTTCATATAAAAATTTTATTGATATATGCATATATATTTCATACCAATTTATAATACTTTTCATACCTAAAAATTGTGAATGGAATTCTAAGCTTTACCAGCATAGTTTGTGGTGTAGCGGTAGAATTGTTTCAACCTTAATTATAAGTCTCAAACTCGAGCCCTGCGTATGAAGAAAATTCTATTGGGAGCGTCATCTCGAAATGCAGCCTGCAGTGCACGATCTGAATTTAGATTGAGCTCCAATGCAGACTCTAAGCATGGTGAAAAACAAGGAAAAAAAATCTAACTTTGAGTGAGACGTATATTTCTTGTGAATTTGACATTATTTTCATATACAAAATCTTTTATATGTTTCGAAAAACTCCTGCTATGTTTTGTAAATATGAGTTTTATTTCGTCTATATAGGTGATTTTAATTTCATAAATAGCTAAGAATTGAAAACATAATGAGCCTCCTTAATTATAGATTGTCTAATTACGTAGGGTAATTATCGTTTCAGTAGCTATTGTATATCTTGCTGGAGAATTAATTTTTTATACAGATTAGACTCTTACTTTAATTAATGATACGATAATTTAGGTTATTAGAATGAAATATAATCTCACAAATCATGATTGTTGTATCTAATTAGAATTTCTTATAAAAATATGACTTCTATCAAACAAACAAAAAAAATTTAACTTTCTAAACAAACATATTTAAAATGGCTTCATAAAAACACAAACTAAACATATATAAACATCATTAATTCACACACGCACAAAAAAAAGGATGAGGATTAGCTTTATAAATGCGTAGAGCCAAATGTAGTGGTGGAGTAGTAGGCACTTCTAAGCCTCTTCTCTCCCATGGGGCGAGAAGTTCCCTTCCCCTTTCTTAAATGCCTTAGTGGTCCGCTCAACAAATGTACAAAGTTGACTATAATTTGGATGACCCTCTTCTTCCCATTTGGGTTGGAAAGGGTTACTCGTTCATAATGATTGTAGAGTCTCTCAGCAAATATTATCTTGAATCCTAAATTCTAACAGTATCTTCAGCAATGATCAACCAGAAGTCGTTCTCGGAATTTCATAATTTGAATTCTAGCTAGGCTAGGTGTGGTAATATCCAAAATAAATAAAAAAAGATCGGCGTCAATGAGTGGCAGTTGACAAAAAATTTGATCATATACACACACATGAATGATTGAAAATATACAAATAAGTAAATGTATACAAATATTGAAATTATACAATAATAGTTGAAACATTTACTTGTTGATAATATACAAATACAAAAAAAAAAAAAGTAATGATATATAATTATTGAAAATATATAAATAAGGTCTAAAAAGTAAAAAAGTCATAATAAACATCAATACATTAAATTCGTAGATTCATATACAACATTGATAGAACTACAAGTCACAAATAATATACGAAATAAATTATACAAATCTCTTAATAATATTGAAATTACATAAATAATAGTTGAAGCATATACTTGTGATAATATACAAATTCAAAAGAAGTAACTGTATATAAATTATTAAAAATATACATATAAGGTCTAAAAAATTTTTTTTAAAAAAATTCAATAAACATTGATATGCTAAATCCGTAAAATTGTATATAAGATAATGTGAATTGTATTTGATAGAAATACAAATCAAATTAATACAAAATAGATTATGTAAGTACCTCAATTTCTTCACCATTATCTTGGTCCACTGACCGAGTAACATCATCTTATTGCATCCTCATTCAGTCATTCTGACACTTTGATTAATTTCTTGTTGACTAACTTGAGATTTTGCAAAAGATTCTGAAATTTTTTGAAAATCTTGTGTTGGACCTGAAGAGAAAGATGGAAGATCATCCAATTTTGTGAATTCGTTTGTATAATGATTCTTTTGGAAGGTGTTTGGTCATTCATAATTTTGATTATATCTAATGAAAAAAATGAAAAATAAAAAGAAATCAATGTCATATACAAATACAAATAAAAGAAAGTTGAAACCTCAGAATAAAAAATTGAAACGACACAAAAATTGCCCTAAAAATTTGAAAATGTAAGATGATTTTGTTGAGTACGTAAATTGAGAAGAAAAAAATTAAAAGATTATAGAGACAAGAAGTAATTTGTACGAAATGAAAGAAAAACAAGAGAGTTGGATATAAATTGAGAACACGGGGTCAATAACCATCCAAAAGAAACATTAATTACGAATCGTAATTAATTTTAACAATAATTGTATTAAATAATTACTAATAGATATTTGCTTAGTTACATAATTTTGTTTTGATTAGTGAATCAACAAAATTCTTTTTGTAAATGTTAACGAGGCGAATTTTGAAAATTTTCAAAAAAACATCAATATTAAAAAAGTAAATTAACTATTGAGGTGTCAATTAAAGACAAAAAATACTTGATATAAGAGCAATTTACTCTCAAATTTAAAAAATAATTTTATTTTTATTATACATATAAAAGTTATTTTAGTAAATAATATATTAAAATATAATTAGTGTTAGTTAATTATTTTTATAACTTGGATATCTATCAGCCGTTCCACCGGCCTGGGTTCCATTTTGCTCTTTCTCCGTTTTTCTGAATATTACTCGTCCGCCATGGAAGAAGGTTCATCGCGACGTTCCAAACGTCCTTTCGTTGAAGACGATGACTCCAATAAAGCTCCAGAGTAACTATTTCCTTATCTCAGTTTTTTTCTTTTTTGAAATTTTCCATGTGATTTTGTGCCCTAATTTATTCTGAACATACTTAGGGATTCTACACAGATGAAACCTCATGTTATTTTGTTCTGTCGAGTTCAAAAAATAAAATTTGAGCTATATGTTTGTGATTTCTTAGTAAATAATTCTGCACAGAACCTCATGTTATTTTGTTCTCTCTGGTTCGAAAAATGAAATTTGAGCTATATGTTTGTGATTTCTTAGTAAATAATACTTTGTGTATGCTTGAAAACATAGTGAGGAAGGACTCAACGGTGTGGCTTAGTGGTCAATGGTGATGAGGTCTCAGGTTTAGTTTTTTAACGGAGATAAAAATATTAGATGAATTCTTTCGATCTGTTCTAGCCCTTGGGGATGGAGTTACCTGACACTTGTTGCTAGTAGGAGGGGATAGCTATCTCTTGGAATTAGTCGAGGTGCTTGAAAGCTGGTCTGGATACTACAGTTATAAAAGAATAGAGTGGGGAAGGAAAACCAATATAATAAATGCCATAAAAAGGTGAACGAGAATGAAGTGGGTTAAGAACTATGACGACTCAGATCCAAATTCCAAAAGATAAAAGAAATAAAGTGATTTATTTCTATTTGCCCTAGATTGGGGATAGAGTTATCTGATAGTTGTTGTCAGTGTGAGGTTGCAGATAACTCGTGTAATTAGTTAATGTGCGGATAAGTTGGTCCAGCGGATACTATGGTTATGAAAAGAAAAAGTGAAGAGGGAGTGTTTTGTATCAATAGGAAGATATTACTCCCCCGTTTCAATTTATGTGAGTTAGTTTGACTTGGCATGGAGTTTAAGAAAGAAAGATTGACCTTTGAAACTTTTGGCCTAAAATAAATCATAGATGTTTGTGTAACTATAAATTATTTCACTAAGGGTAAAATGTACATTTTAAAATTAAATTGTTAATAAATATAGAAATGTGTAATTCTTTTTGGGACTGACTAAAAAGAAAGGTAATATAAATTGGGATAGAGGGCGTAATAGATAAATCAATAAGGAAGCTTGTTTTCCTTTGTGCATTTTTTTTTTTTTGAGAAGGCCCTTTGTGCATTTTTTTAATAACTTAGTTAATTCTATTCTATGGGATATCTACTACCTCCTATCAACACTGGTACCAAGTTACTGTGTCAACCAAGGCTTAAACAGATAGGAGTATGTACTTGGATTTGCTTCCTTTCAGCTGCTATCTATGTTTGTTTACAACATGATTTCTGCGAATTATGTTAGCTTGTTTTTTCCTAATGTGAGTTACTGTTGATTTCATATTGATGTGAACCTGGATAAAAAATTTAGTGGGAATGGCTAGATTGTGTATCCTTAGTTCCTAGAAAATGTTTAATATAGAAGGGTGTGTTCGGCTTTGAGAGAACTATGTAAGGGAAATACGTTATTTGTTGGAGATTTGAGGAATTATACAACGACTATGCCTCATGCCGAAACTAATTGGATCAGTTACATGTAATCTCTATATCTATTTTACTCTTACTGTGATCATTTCATTCCAGTGCTTAATAGTTTGTCTTTGAAGACAAAGCAGGAGTTTTCTAAAACTAGAGGTACTCTTAAGTCTTACACTTGTCCCTACTGTTAGAATAGGAATATGTATATATAATCCTTCTTAGAATAGAAATAGGAATAGTATATAGTATCCTATTTGGTAAAAGATTGTATTGTAGTGTCTATAAATAGGGTCTTTATGTAATAATGTAAATATACAATTCAATAATATTCTTCTCCAATATTTCTCACGTGGTATCAGATCCTTTACCATCTTGGTAGAGAATCTAAGAGTTGCTTCTGACAGGTGGTTATTATCCATATATACCGTCCGTCTTGCCAACAATTATGTTAGCAGAAATTGGGTCATCGTGTATTTTTCTGGGGACTATTTTCTCATATCTAATTTGCGTAGCACTATGCATCTTTTTGGTGACTACTTTCTCATATCCGATTTGTGTAGCACTGTACCATCTTTCTGGTGACTACTTTTTCATATTCAATTTGCCTAGCACCCCGCCATCTTTCGGTGACTACTTTCTTATGTGTGTTGGGTCGTGCCGTTGTTCCAATCCTACCCATATAATTTCTCTTTTTCGGTAGGTTTGTGCCGTCAATACGATCCTACCTATATAATCTTTTTTAGTAGGGTCGTGCCATCATTCCGACTCTACCCATATAATTCTCATTCTCAATAAGGTTGTGTCATCATTCTAATCCTGCCCATATAATTTAATTTCTCAATTCGTTACCACTTTCAGCCATCAACTTTAATAATCTGGTGCATGAGCAAGTTCCGACCAGTTAAGGTGATTTTCTGGGAGTGATTTCGAGATGATCCATATTTTTATATGAGATTTCGAGCACCTTCTTTCAGATTTACTTTTGCCAAAAAAAATAGTTGGACATTGGGAATGTTTTTCTCTAATATGATCTCAAGGAAGAAGTCTATATGTAGCAACCTTTTGATTTTGTTGCTCAGGAGGAGTCTGGTAGCCTTATATGACAATTGTGTAGGTCACTCTATGGTTTGAAGCGGGAATTTTTCATGAGAAGACTAAGCAAATTGAGATTGATTGACATTATGCATCAAATCTAGTACTTCATGAGAAGACTAAGCACATTGAGATTGATTGTAAATTTTGTGCAGTCGACTGATCAACTTGCATATAACTCACCAAGCACCTCCTTGGTCCTCATAGTAATTACATTTGTAACAAGCTAGGTACATGTGACTTGTATGCATTAGCTTGAGGGGGGAGTGTTAGAATAAGAGTAGGTATATATAATCCTCCTTAGAATAAAAATAGGAATAGGCATAGTATATAGTTTCCTACTTGGTAAAAGATTGTATTGTAGTGTCTATAAATAGGGTCTCACCATGGCATACACTTGGTGAGAATGATGTTGTTGAAAAGGTGTCTCCATTACTTGGATGCCTTGTTTATTAATTTTATTTATCACTGAAAACTAAATTAAAAATATTAAGCTGATGAAAAGGTTTACCAGTTTATTTCTTCACTAGCTATTTGTAATCTGATCAATAGGCTGAAGTCTATGTATCTGCCTGTATCAAGATGGAAAAAAATATGATGCCAAATTTGACTGGTTAATTCTTTTTGCTTGTTTTCAGTTTCCACTTCTAATCAGGAGTGGAAGCTGGAACTGCTTTCTTTTTCAGATCAGAGGTTCTATTTCACTGTTGACATTGTCATGAATTTAGTAGGAGAAATTTAAGATATTAGTTTTACATATTGTTATTTTCCTTGTAAAGATCATGTGTTTCATGGGCAAGAAATGGCAAGTAACACAACTTCAAATGGCGGCTTTTTCAATGTGATATCAGCTTCCATGCTCTATGATAACCTCATTTGTTGGGTTCAAAATGGTTTCATTTTGATGCTGGATTTTAAGGATGTTTGCATTGACTTGTTACTTTCTTCCTCAACATCACAGGCAGAAAAGGGTAAGGTTCCCAAAGGGTAAGAAGGTAAAGCAAGGAGATAACACGATCGATGGATGTGAAGATAAACCTAGTGGGTTGACAGATCCTCGCACTGCAGCCAAAGAGCGTTCGGTACGGCGGAATCAAATGACAGCGGAGCTTCTTGATGAAGAAAATGAAGGTGACATAGCTGACATATCGCGGGCAGAAGTAGAATATGAGGTTTGTTCCTTCCAATATCTTTTATTCCGTAATTGTTTGATTGCAGTTAGGTACTTTGTGGATCTCTGATATCTAGTTCATATTTCTTGTTAAGGAAGTGATACTAGGATAAATACAAACATTCTTGGGGCTTGGTGTGATTTGTGCTGCATTTTTAGCTTGAACAACTTAGATATGGGTAATCTTCTCAAAGAGAGCTGAAATATGGGTGTTCATTTGTACAATTGAAAACCATAAGTAATCTTGATTGCTAATTATATTTCCTAAGTAGTAAGTAGTAAGTAGTAACATAAGAAAAATAGTGACCATCTATAAGTATTTCATCAAAGAACCTATTAACACATACCTATATAATTTTATATTTCAATCCTCTATGCTCTAGAAACAAAGGTTAAGGAAACAAAATGGTGAAATTTCTTGGCATATAACAGCTCATTCAAAGGAATAGCATAAAATTGCATGCCATGTGTAAATGAATCATTATTAGAATTATAATAAATTGTGTGCTTCACTCAAAAAAGCATGTGCCTTACTTCTTGCTTTTCGTTCAAGCCTTGCAGACGTGTCTTTGCACTTTTCGGTTTTAAATTCACTGAGCATGAATTGTTGTTTGTGTGTCCAATGGAGTTATCTCATACTATCTTATTACGTGTTCTTGTCTGGGACTTTATGTACAATTGGTTTTTGAACTGTACAAAGAGAAAAGAGGAAGAATGAAATTTTGCACATGCTTTAACTTGCATAGAGGCGAGAAAAGGAACACAAAGAAGATGGTCTATCAACTCCTTTACATTCTCTCTGAGCGGAATGCCTCATGTGTCTGTACAGTTGGGTCAATATGTCCTCTATAGATTCCCTGGAAAGTTTTTTGAATTTTTTGAGCTCCTTAGTTTGGCATAATTGTTCTAGAGCTAGCAGACAAAACTATTTTTGTTTCTACTTTTATAACTAATTTGCATCTTCTTGATGCCCTTTAATGAAACATTTACTTCATCAGAAAAAAAAAAAAGGAACACAAAGAAGAAAAAAATTTGTCTGAGTTCCCTTGAATAAATTTTTCTTGCTCTTCATACTTCCCTCGTCAATGAAACAATGGAAAGAAAATTTGTAGCTTTCTTCGCTTCCTTCAGTTTGTTTTCCGAGCATTTTCTTTCTTTTATTTAAACTCTCAAAACATAAATTTTAATTAAATTTCACTAATGATGCTTCATTTTCCATCACATGAAATTCGTGGAATTATATTGTTATTTGTTCTTTAGTTCGACTTATAAAACAGACTAAAGCACTTTCGATTATCATCTATATCAAATTTTGCATATTCTAATTGCAGTATGGCTTAACTTCGTATTTCTTGTTTGTTTGTATTTCTTTCTGGTGTAACTAATGGATAATTGAATGTCACTGGTAGCAGGAAACTGAAACATTCGTTGATGATGGGATTGCAATAGAGCCTTTTAATCTGAATAAAGAGAGAGAAGAAGGTTATTTTGATGCATCAGGAAACTATGTTGAATATTTAAATGAAAAGGAGATAAAGGTGCAAGTCTTACATCAAACATTTTCTACCCAGAGTCCCCAATTCTTGCATCTTTTCCTGATTTTAGTAAGTGTACAGGATGCATGGCTTGATAGTGTTGATACCGAGGAAAGATATTCTGGGAAGAGTGCTATCAAGATATCAAATGAAGATGAGATTCAAGACCTTACATCAGAACAACTAGGAAAGATAAAGAGGCGAATTGCAGATGTGCTCGAGCCAGGAGAAACAGTAAGTTTTCCCACCTCGTGTTTTCTAGTTTTTTTTGTTTGGTTGTTGCTCATTAATTTTAATGGATAAATTGACATTTGTTTGTGGATTAATTTTTGATATCTTCAAAATATTTTATGTTCTCTCATTTTCTGTTTCCTTCTGTAGTGGTTTCAATATGTATTGTATCTGCTTTTTCCACATGTATTTGTCTCCAGTAGCTAATAATTACAGGTTTATACTGTGGTTGGGTGTTACCTTCTATCTTTGGCAACATTTGTTGCTTGCATATTACATTTTCTTCATTGTCCAAGTAAAGTTCTTTGTGGCTTTTTGCTGCTGTTTTTAAAAGAGAAACGGAGAGGCTATGGTCGAGCTGTTAAGATTTACGTTGTTATTTAAGAACTTTTTGGTTATTTTCGGTTGAACACAAATGAATGAGTCAAGGCAAGTTCTAATCATATTAGGACTAGAGGAGTTAAACAAAGAACCAGGTGGATTTTATGGAGCTCATTCCCAAGGTTTTGAATATTTTGAGTTTAACAGTCATGCCCATGTTAGAATCAATTCCATAAATATGTAGGTAAAAATTTTAGAATCATCGCAACATAGTAAATGCCTTGTTGGCTTTTCTGAAGGAGAAACTGTCAAAAATTTTGCATCCTACTGGAGCTATTTTCATCATTGAATTTCATCATGGTAGCAGGACATTGGCACTATAAACTTTGCATTTGATATTTCAACAATTCAACTTATTTCCTCTGCAAATTCTTCTTCCTAAACACGACCATCCATTCAATTATAAGTAAATTTAGCATATTGTTGGCTGTATTAGTCATTCAATTACCTGCTTGCTGCCTCTGACGGCTTTCCTCCTCCAAATATAAATAAGTTAATGATAAGATGCTTAGCATCAGATCAGTATACTGGGAAAATTGGCACCGCACCATTTATTTGATGCTTAGCATCAGATCGGTATACTGGGAAAGTTGGCACCGCACCATTTATTTTTCTTCCCTTTCCTCTCACTTGGTCATCTATCCTTATCAACCAGGATGTTCAAGTATAAGGCCTTTACCCAAAAATTCCTGATGCCTGCAGTCAGGGGTGTCATCTGGCATCCACTGATCCAAGTCATTGTGGTGTTGGCAGGCCTTATTCTCTACAGAAGACCCGTTAAATTCATATGTTTCTTTGAGGGTACCTGTTATTCAATTGAAGGAAGATGATAGAAGATATTGTTTGAGAGATGGCTTTACTTATTTGCTTGGAAGGTTAATATCTTAATCTGGTGTTCGAGAACACCATAATGGCCGTCTCTTTTACTTCCAATATGCGTCACTCTTTTTGTTTTTTTAACCATGTAAGCACTTGGGGCATCAGAACTGTGATCAGTCATCTTGTTTTTGATAATTTCTGGAAGCTGGTTGATTTTTTGGTCCTTCATTTCCAACCAAACAAATCATGTTGCCTATTTGCAATTTGCTTACAGCGGATTTTCATTGTAGCTAGTTCTCTCGACATTACTGTTAATTTAGACCATACACCATTCATTTGCCTCATATAAGTCTGGCAGGCTTTGTACGAGAAAGATATCCACTTGCTATGTTTGAGTACTATTGTCAAGAATCTTTGTGCTATGAACTTGATGTTGTTCTCTATTGCTTTGGGTCTCATGGGAAGAACTTGATACTTCCAACAGGTTTTGCGAGGTTTAAGGAGATTGAAGGGAACCTCAAACAATAACAAGGGCAAAATGTCTGTAGAAACTAAGCAGCTCTTTGATCAGCTAACGGAAGATGCTATGAAGCTGATGGACAATGGAGATTACAGTTAAGTGTGTTTGCACAATAACTGTATTGCAAGGTAATATTTGAATAGAATACCAAGGATAGTTCTAATCTTTTAGTCTATTTCTTGTTTCACAGATGTGTATGAAGAAAAGCAAGAGAGTTTCCGGCGGGAAGCAGGTACTTGTCATTGTGTTGTTCCGTCTGTTTCTCTGACATTTTATCCCACACCATGACCTCACTTTAGGAAGTCGGAAATATATGATGGTAGTCTCGTTTCTTCCCTAACCAAACTGGTTAAGACTCCACCCACTTTTTTGGGGATGTGGGGGGGGGGGGGGGGTGAACCCAAAAAAACAGGAAGTGTGGTAAATTTTCCCCTGGTTATTGACTTGGCTTTTCTTTACCATAAGAATGATATTGGTGAACTAAGTTTATGCTAGGGTTCTGAAGTAAAGAACAATTGATCTTTCACTTGAGTGGGTGACATTTCTTTTGAGCTGCATGAGTGAGGGTATTATCTAAGTTTGCATTTTCTATTGCTCCAGAGGGATACGAGAAGTTAATTCAGGCAAGACAGGGTATATCCGGTGAATCGATGCAGCCTAAACCCGATAATATCCTCGATGACGGTTTCCTCTCCAGTGGGTCAAATGCTACTGCAGGAGGACATTCTGTGCATAATGCAGATGTGGCTTCATCAAATTCATATAACTCAGCTAGCAAGAGCGATGATGTATTTGACATGTTTGGTGAAGACGATGAAAATATTCCAGCTAATCCTGCCTCTAATGGAGGTAATCTGATCCCTAAACACATCCAGAATTGGCATTATTGACAAATTTAGTCCATTTTTCTTTTTTGAGATGAGATTACAAGTTTTTTTAAGCATATTTCTCCTTTCTACACACGTGACTCCCACTCAATGCTAATTGTAGGTGATCAGCATGGCGATTATGTCTTTGATGAGTCCTCTGGGTATGTTTTCTACCTTTTGGTGCATTACACTACTTTTCTCCTTCTGTTGATAGTGTGGGGACATCCTATAAGTATGAAATGAAACCGTATCATTGTGTAATTCCACTGGATTCTGTGGGAGCAGGTTATTGTAGAGTTCTTCCTTGTTCAGTCAAAGAATTACTCAACATTATAGTTCTAATGGAAGAGGGTCCTATGAAATCTATTGGAACATAGTTCTTTCAGAGTTTTCTGTTCCAATGTATTCTGTGTCAACATTCTTTTCAAGTAAATATTGCCAGAAAGGTTCCTGTTGGGTTGCCATTCCATTTGTCAGTTTCTGCCCACATGCTCATTTTGAAGTTCATGGTGTATGCATAGTTTCTTTACTCGATATGATATCCATCTTTGTTTTAGCAGTAGCTGGGATTACCAAAATAGGTATGGGTTACCTGCTTGTCTAATTCTTTCTACATTGACTTGATAAGAGCAGATATGGGATATCAAGAGTGATATGAAGGATTCATATCTTCTCTGTCTAGGAACTTCAATTCCATTGTTTAAGGAACTCTACCTCGAAAGTGCATTTCTTTTTGTATTGCTCTCTCAAACCTAACTTCTGACTCCTCATTTTTTTTTTGGCGATCAGTTATTACTACAGCAGCAGTTTGGGCTACTACTATGATCCATCATCTGGACTGTATTGCCATGCATCATCAGGACAATGGTAATGACACTCAACTTCAACTGACAAAATCTGGATATTGATCTTCCTATTTTCGATTTGTTAACTGTTTTGCTTTGATGTATCAAATATAGGTACTCATATAATGATGAATCAGGCATATACCAAGAGGTGCCACAAGCTACATCCGATGCAAATTAAAAGGGACCAAGTTCTCACTGTCCTGGTGATAGTTTTCTTTGACAGAGGTCGTCAGCTTTGCTGCATTTGTCAAACTTACTGAATCTCAACCTTTGGAAGCACAAGCATATTTGAGACATGCTTTTTGTACTCTGCTCAGTGCCCACTGTAAACATCATGGTTGCAATGGTATATTTCGTTTGGTACAAGCAGGTGTACAATGAATTCACAGCATGTTGAGAAGACAACTTATTTCTTGTATCTTGTGGTGACAGACAATCTCATAGGTTTCTTGTTCTTGTAACTGCAAAATGCTGCTAGTTTCCAGTACTACTTGAACTGTAAAATTGTTTTCTAGTTTGTTTCTTCAGTTCTATTTATGATGATCGGGAAAAAAAGGCAGTCCAGTGTACTAAAGTTTTTGCTATCAAACTATAGAAGTCTATTACACGTAGTTTTACTACATTTGAAGCTGTTTCAACAGTTTGAATTTTTGACCTTCTGGTTACCTGACAACTTTATCACAAAAGTATTTTTGAATTGGTGCACAAATAGTGCGGAGATCTTTGTTAGAAACATAATGAAGGGTAAAGTTATAATTTATTTTTTATTAAAACATAAACAAAATAGAGTTAAGTATTAAAAATATATTTAAATCATTTTTTGATTTTGAATTTTATGTGGTGTGAGCAATACACTCTCTTTTATTTTAAAATTTTTTACTACATGTATTCCATATGAATAAAATATTTTTTCTTGACGAAAATTAAATAAACTATTAGTGCTAGTTAAAAATTAAAACATCACTATTCAAAAAATAAAAGTCTATTTTACTTTATTTGGAATAATTCCATATCAAATTAAAATAAAATAAATAAAAATTATAATCCTTATCCTATCAAAAAAAAAAAAAACCCCACAATCCTAAAGGTGGATTATCTCATATTCAAATAACTTTTGAATTTAAATTTTAATACAAAAACATTGAGCCACCGATATATATATATATATATATAATTAAAATAAGGGAAAACAAAAATTAACTGACATGTGTCAGTTTCATCCTACGCGGACCAATCAGATCACAGAAACAGATCGCATCTCAACCCTTCTTCTCGTCCACAAATTTTAGATGACACTGCCACGTGTCATTCATTCCCAACAATTTGTTTTATACATTTTTAAAAAAAAATCATTTACTTTTATTTTGAAAGCAAACACAAAGCCTCTCTCTTTCTCTCCGAGATTTGTATCAAATTAGGGTTCTACAGCTGAACTGTTTGCTTGTTATCCGGCGAAGCGAATTCGTGACTTTCCGGCGACTTACTGTTTTTTTTTTCGGAGAGTTTTCTGGTGAGATCTCATATTTAATTTGTGTACACTGATTTTTTATTTTTTATTTTGGTTAGTATTCTTCTTCTTCTTTGTTGTTTTATTTATTGCTTTGTGAATTTGAGGAGTAGTGTTTCAGCTAATGAACTGATTTTATTCTCTGTAAAATGAAAGAAAACAAGTTACTCTGGAAGTTGATTTTTAAGTAAATATTTTCTGCTTCTTTATTGAGTTTTTAAGTAAATTAGTCGATTTTCAGCTAATGAAAGTAAATTAGTTGATTTTCAGCTAATAAGTTGAGTGTTTTTGCTGTAAAATGAGAGGAAAAAAGGGAATAAATTTGAAAATTGATGTTTACTTAAGGCGAGAAAGAGTTTTCAGCTTATGAACTGTTTTTTTTTTTTGGTTAAATATAGAAGAAGAAAGATAACTTTGGAAATTGATTTTTGGGAAATGTTTATTTGGTTATACTTAATATTTTTTTAATTGTTTCTTTGCTGTATGAATTCAAGGAGAAGCCGTTTTCTGCTTATGAATTTTTTGTTTGCTGAAAATGATAGAAAATGAATTACTTTGGAAATTGATTTATAGTAAATATTTAATTCGGTTATTCTTCTTCTTCTTCTTCTTCTTTCTTGTTTTATTGCTGTATGAATTTGAGTAGTGTTATCATCTTGTGAAGTGATTTTATTTGCTGAAAATGGAATAAAATAAATTCCTTGAAGATTGAATTTGATATTTTCAAGCTGATTATATGACTTTGTTGAGATCAATTTTCTATTTTCAATTAGTCTAGTCCTTGTAAACTACCTATTTATTCATTTATACTTGTTATTATTCACTGTTGTACTGTTGCATGATCATTATGGATAAAAGCTTATGAGCTGATTTGTTTTCTGAAAAATGAAACTAAATTGAAGATTACATTTTTAATGAATAATTTATTTATGTCGCGCTACTTCAGGCTGATTATATCATCTTGATGAGTTTGATTTTACTATTTTTTATTAGTTGAGTTGTGAGTTCAATCACTTAATGGGGTGATGCCTTTTTTTTTTCTCTGTTGGTGTTGATTTGACTAATTGATGAAATTGAAGTTGGTGTAGAGATTAGTGTCATTCATGGAGATATTTACTGCTATAATATGTTATATAATATCTAGGTTAATAGATATGGAACATTCTTCCTAGTTTTGCCACAATTAAGTATTTGGGTATTGTGGTAATTTTCTTTATTTCTAGTATCTTAATCTCTTAGATAAGGAGTCTTTTGTATGTTTCTCTTAACCAATTTCAATATACAAGTTCAAGTTTAGTTCTTTCTTGTTTTCTCTTTTTTAAACATGCTCCCACCATTCCAAAATAATTGAATTGTTGGAATATGACACACATCTTAAGAAAAAAATAAAGACATAAATTAGTCATGTTTTTCCATTTCTGCCCCGTTCAAATTCCAAAACATTAGTAATGATCATTTATTATTGAGTCAACAAAACATTAATTAATAAAGCGTAAAATTGTAAAAAAATTCAACATCTATCTTGAATAGTTTGAACACTAAAAAATGCTCGAATAATTCAATTATTTTGGAATAGAGGTAGGACCGTCTCAACCATAAAAGGCCGCTAAAGCAACCGCTTGGGGCCCCAAATTTTTTAGGCCCCCAATTTCTTTCATAAATCTATATATCATTTATTGATAAATTTTGAAAAAAAAATGGGGTAGAAAATATCATAGTAACTATTTACTTTATTTTATATGGAGGTCATTGTAATAATTAAGAAATGAAATAGCGTTTACTTAATTATAATATCCTCTCTTACGTGACTACTTATTTTGTTAATTTATTTATATCTTGATGATTATCATGAAGCCAAACTATCATTCTTATATCCATTTACCTTTTTCTATTCCTTTTGTTGTTTTTATTCACTCATTATTGAATATCTAAAGTTTACCAAACAGTACAAGTTTTTGCGGTATGCAAAATATATTGTTGTATATTTATAAAAAGATCAAATTTATTTTTTTGAGTGTTCTTTAAATTTCAAGAACTTCAACAATTCAATACTATTTTAATATTATTAAATCAGTTTATCAAATTTAATGCAATTATTTCAATATCATTATATAAACTTTTTAAAGTTTTGAGTGAGGTTTGATTATTTTAACATTATATTATATTTTTCATAGAAAATTTTCACTATTTGCATTCCTACTTCATGAAGACTGCATGCATCCTACCTTCTCATGATTTCACTTGTAGAGTTATAATTATTCAATTTATATATGACAACATAAAGCCTCTCTATGAAATTTTTCTTTAGGGCCTTAAATTTATTGAGTCGGCCTTCAATAGAGGGATTGTCCTTCTCCGTCTTCTCAGTTCATTTTTCAATTTCATATTTCTTCAACTATGTTTATTTTTCTTCGCCTGTTCTATCGATCTTATTGCTGTTAGAGAAACTTTCTTACATTAGCCAAAATGAAACCAAAAGTAGCTGGAGAACAATGTAGCAAGGAGCTGAATCTGAATTTCTTCACCTTTTCTTTATAATTTTTTCTCTCTAATTCTCTTATATAGTCATTTAAATTTTTTCTTATTATTGGGCATTGTACTTGCTTCATCTCTCTCTCTTTATGCGCGTGTGTGTGTGAGAGAGAGTGCTTTCATTTGTTTTTTTAGAATTTATTTGTCAAATACATTGATCTTAGCTTCTTCCTTTGCTGTTATTACTCATACCCTTTAAGAGCAGGATTTTAATATATCTAAGGGGTCGTTTGGTTGGGAACAATTTATCCCAGGATTAGTTATCGTGGGATTAGCGATCCTGGGATAAGTTATCCCCCATGCATATGGGATAACTTATTCCATCATTATGGTATAAATGGTGGGATAAGTTATCCCAAACTTGGCAACCAAACAAGATATCAAAATTTTATCCCTTCACTATTTTTTTATCCCATCACTATTTATTTTAATCCCTCACATGAAACGACCCCTAAAAGCAGAAATAATCTACCTTAATCCAAAGTATGATGTTTCAATTTAAAGAAACAAATGATGTGTTCTACTTTTGATTTACTCATTTTAAGGAAGCATCCTCTGCAGTCAATACAGCTAAAATTCTGTAACTGGTGCTACAGCTTGAAGATATAACTTTGGATGAAGTTTTCCTTAGAGATGATCATGTAGTGCCACACCCTGGTTGTGAACATGCTTATGAATTTCCCTCCCAGACTGATAGCTGAAAGAAACTCCGGTATGAAGTAACTGTCCTATTAAGAACCATAGGAGGTCAATCTACTCTTAAATGTAATAATCAGAAAAAGGGCAAAGAAGTTCCTCCTTTGAATAGTGCAATGTTGGAGAAGGACTCAAGGGCTAATAGGCTTGATTGTGTGTTCCCTTCTAAACATGATAAGGACTCTGTCAAAGAAGTTTCAAGTTTATCATCTGAAAATACTAGTTCATCAAATGATTGCTCCAGAAGTAACAATATAGACTCCATTAGCAGTGAGGTCCAGCCCAATGATCCCATTTTGGATGGCAAGAATGCTGCAGTTAGGGAAAACTTGCATAGTTATCATCCTCTTGGACCCGATCCTCAGGCAGATGATGGTCTCAGTTTTTTTGATAGTAATCATGAGAATAAAAACACAACCGAGCTCTTATATTATAGCTGGCCTGAGATGGAAAACTTTGAGGATGTTGACAGGATGTTCAGGTAATTGCTGTCTCTAGAGTTTTTCAGTTGATTTTCTTTTCTTATTCAAAGGAGACTGACCTAATACTTTATGACTGCTCACTGTTTATAATATCTTCCAGAAGTTGTGATTCAACATTTGGACTTGGAGCTAGTATTGAAGATGACCTTGGTTGGTTTTTGTCATCTGATGTTATTGAAGGATCTGGAGGTGGATTGAGGTCTGATTTTGAGTTTCTCTTCCCAACATCCAGTGCACTTGAAAATATCTCTGGAATGCAGGGAGTTTCCAGGCCAAAGGAAACAGGCTATTCAATTAATGATTCAGGCACTAAAGATCAACCCTTTAGTCGTACTGGCAGTTCTATGCCGTCTGAGGATGATACAGCTGTTCTGAGTCATCTATCTTCTGTAAATGGCTCAAGTGATTCAGATTTCAAGATAGTGCCCAAAACGAAGGTAAAATATTAATTTGGTGTACATTGGTCTTTCTGTTTAGCCTTTTAATCCACCTCAGCTTAACCTTTAATGTGTTTTATTTGAAGAGTGTTGAATTCAGTGGCAGAATGGTTGAGATTATGTCTAACATTCACGCATGAACTAGTGATAGTGTTTTAATGGAATTCAGTTAATGGTGAAGTGTGTGTTCATCTCATTCAAAAGCTTAAGTTGTTCGAGAGAACACTCTTTTATTTACTTAATTATGTTTTCACACGCCCCTTCACATGTGGGCTTGATTCTTTTTGATAATGGGTGGCAATAAATTCCGAACCCAGGACATGTGGCTGCTTTAATACCATGTTGACTATGTCATCATCTCTTCTAAAAATTTTAAATGTTAGATATAAACATTTCTATTAATTATATCTTCAATAAGCACTCTTTCTTTTCCTAAATCTTGTCTTAAGCAATTGACGGACACACATGCATTAATGAGGTGCACTGACACTGGCAACAATGGTTTTGACTCTTTTTTATGCATAATACTTCTCAAGAAACTAATATATGAACAAAGTGGTTCTCCTTGTCTAAAGAGACAACTAGGTGCGCTGTTTCAGCTAAGGTATTCTGATAATGAACATAGTTGAAGCAAAATTCTTCATTTGTTCCTCACCTCAGTTGTGGGACCTTCCCGTTGCGTCCTGTTCTCCTTTCCTTTAGTTTCTCTATTGTTTCTGATTCCTTATTTGGTCTTTACTCCTTAAAAACAAATCTTTACAGCAAAATTAAGGATGACTAGGTGAGCAATGTATAACACTCTTTTCTTTTCTTTTTCTTTTTTTTTTTTGAAATGTTAAAAATTTGATATATCAGTTGACAAAAATTGTGCCAACTGCCAACAACCATAATTTCAGACATTACACCTGATCAAATACTATCCTATACACTTACTGATATTCAAAAATCTATAAGATATATTCAATAACCAGTGTGAATTCTATTTTACACAAACAATAAAATAATAAAAGTGTGTTCATCTTGATCTTCTGAATTAGACCACCTTTGCCTTCAAAAACTTTGTGATTACTTTCCCTCCCGACCACCATATGCAAGTGGTATCCTTTTCCATCCCCTTTCTGCCTGGGTATAAGACGACTCCTCTGTTCCAACATAGCGCACTGTTTTTCCCCTAGCAAAATCAGGAGTAGGTGAACCAGGGAAGGTTCTTTTTGCAACACTGTATACACAAATTTGCCTCCTTGTTTTTCTTTTTCCATTTATAAATGTTACTCTCATGTTTAGAAGATGTAGGTACGGAGATGAGAATGTTGAGATGGATGTGTGGACATACTAGGAGTGATAGGATTAGAAATGAGGTTATTCGGAAGAAATTGGAGGTGACCTCTGTGACAAACAAGATGAGAGAAATGAGATTGAGGTGGTTTGGACATGTGCAGAGGAGGTGTGTCGATACTTCAGTTATGAGGTGCAAGAGGTTGGATTTAGGGGTTACGCGGAGGGCTAGGAGTAGACTGAGAAAGTATTAGGGAGAGGTGATTAGACAGGATATGGCGCAACTTCACATCACCGAGGACATGACCTTAGATAGAAAGAAATGGAGGTCGCTTATTAGGGTAAAAGGTTAGTTGACTAGTAGGGGTAGGATGTTGTTTTGCCTTGTGATGGTAGAAGGTTAATAGGTTTGTCATAGGATTAGTCATGGCATTATAAATTGTGTTGTTATTGCTGGTCAATTATTTTGCTACTTTATTATTTTTTCTTGTAGAATTGCCATTGCTCTTAGTTTTAGTCGCTATCCTATATTTATTGTTTTTCTTCTTTTGGGGTTGATATATTTGAGCTGAGGGCCTTTCAAAAACAACCTCTCTATCTCCATGAGGTAGTGGTAAGGTTTGTGTACACTTTACCCTCCCCAGACCCCATTTGTGGGATTTTACTGGGTATTGCTATTGTTGTTGTTATAAATGTTATTCTCTTCTGTTCCATTTTATGTGATGCACTTTGACTAGGTACAAAATTTATGAGAGAAAGTTAGACTTTTGAATTTGTGGTCTAAAACAAGCCTTAGACATTTGTGTGACTGTGGTAAATGAGAATAGTTAAATTGTTTTTAAATATAGTAAGACATCATTTCTTTTGGGACAATTGAAAACAAAAATGCGTCACATAAGTTGGTACTGTAGGAGTAGTTTGGAAAATTGTAATCCATCTTTGAAGAAATACATTTTTTTCTTGTGTTGTTGGTAGGACTATGAAAATATAAATTTGTTTCTATTATTTGATTAATGAGGTGTGATTTGAACCGAAAACATTCATTTTGCCTGTATTATTGATAAAAAGATGTGTAATCACGAATTGGTTGTGAATATAGGATATCTCTTAATTAATACAATTCGAACCACAAAGATATTAAAAAACGAACTCATCGGCCAACTGTTTTATTATCTACAAATTCGAAAACAATATAAATTGAATAAAATTAGCCCAAAATCAATTTAAACATGAATCGAATTAAGCCAAAGGAAATAGAACAGAATGAATATACATTTTTCCTTGGATTTTGTAGATGTTACCACCATTGTAAATTAAAAGGCAATGGTGCACCCATGACCTTAAAATACTAGGTCCGATTCTGGTGTCAAGTAAAGTAAGAGCATTCTAGAATTCCTAACTCTCTGGATGTGCTCATTCTAGTTGATGCATTAGTCCTGGTAATAGTGCTCACAATGATCTGCTTCCTTTTAATTCTGTTTATGGGGTTACAGATTAATCTGCACAAAAATCACTCGAAGCTCCAGAATCAATCTGAGGAAAAAAGAAAAAAAATTTACCTGGAAAATGGGGTGACATTCAACGAGAGAAAACATCCTACTGCAATCTCTGAACCTCAGGTTCTCACATCCACAGGTATTCAGCAGCACAAGCAGGTTGATGAATCTGATTTTGGGTATTTTCAGGATGGCATTTCTTACTCATCTTCAGATTACAGTCATTCAGATCAGACTACAGTTTGTCCAACCCCATCCATAGTTAAATCTAAAAAAAGCAGTCTCATGCCTCTTTCTGCTAAGGACTCCTGTACGACAAATCAGATGCAGTCAATGGAAAGCTTACCTGATCCTTCTTTTCAGGCGGCTGGTATAGGAACAAATGAAAATATGGGGGACAAACTACTTCACCATTCTGGAATTAAGCGTGAAAATAACAGGGACCTTGGAAGTGTCAGCACAGGAATCCCAGCAGAAATAGGTTCCTCAATTGTTAAGGAGAGCTCCTGTTTAAGTTCTGGGTTGAATGGAATTTCTGAGGAAGCAGATAGTTTTTATCAACTTCAACGTGTCATGGAACGGGTATACAATCTCAATGATAACTAATATGCAATTTGATATTGTTTGGTGATGAGTTTCATCAAGGTTTGTTTTAAGTAAGTGATTTGACTAAACAAATTTGACCATTATTTGTGTAGGTCAATAGCTCAAAATGGCATGTGCAAAGCTTTAGATAGTTCTTTAGTCTAGGGACGATATTAAATGACGAACATATTTTACAGATCCCTATATTCTGGAAGGGTTAAAGATGTGCAGCTACACAGTCTTGTAGCTTCACACAGGCGTAGGGAATTATTCCACTTTTTCAGAGAGGCGTCTCATAGCATGCTGCAGTAGTTACACATACATCTGACTTCTTCACATTATTCTTAAATAGAAATTTTGCTATTTAAGAGAGTCATGCGAAGATGTTGAGTAAAAAAGAACTCATGTGTTCCTCTCATTTATTATTTAAATTTGTAAAGATAACATATTAAATTAGTTATTTATTAGATAAATTAATATTAGTGATGTGGATTTACTAAGGCTTCTTTAGAAAAATCTTTATATATCTATACTATTACCTATAGCTATAGCATATAGATATAGAAAAGAGTAGTTGTCTTTCTTAGTGCATGTTTATGTTGCAGATAGCTTGCGGAGAGCTGATTGGTTATTTAGTACAACAGTCCAGCCTTAATATAAAAGCTGTTCCTCATCATCTTGCTGCATGCTTATTTTAAATTATTTATCAGCTGATGCGCAAAAGCCTTCCAAAGTCTGACTTATCGTTCAGTTTCTTGAAACTATCTTTGTGTTAATCCTGTTAACTTGGGCTAGGAAGGGGCAGTTAGCAGATATGGTATGTGGTTCTTCACGTTTATACATTTAGTTGGAAATCAACTTTCTTTTCAATATATACATGTTTGTAAGCTCACTATGTTGAGACTTCTGGTTTAGTTGGATCTAAGAACAAAACTACACATAAGGGATAGCTTGTATCGGTTGGCTCAGAGTGCTGAACAAAGGCTTAGACATGCTAATCTCAATAATGGATCTGGTGATGATAGATGCACAAGCGGAGCATTTGTTGATGATGGAGCATACAGGTTTGAAATCGTTTCTTGATGCCTTGGTCTACATGCATACTTCCTATATAGGTCATATCATAGTTTGCATACTTCAAGCCCAGGATTTATTTTGGGTAACCTACCTGGTATGACACTGCATATTTCAGTGTGACTGGTAATCTGACGTCATTCTTGAGCTTAGCATAGTGTTGATACAGATGAATTCTTTGTGAGTGCTTGAGTGACATCCCCATTCTAAAATTACTCCTGTTTGGTATGGTTAAAGAAATGGGTTTTGGGCCTAACTCTACCTCCAAAAGCTAGTTCAAGTGGAACTTTCTTCCCCTATATAAAGCACTATTTGACACAACTTTGGCATCACTGAGTTCATACTACGAAGCAGAAGTTTTAATCATGAACATCAAATTATACACATCCAAATCGAGGGAAATAACCCAAAAGGGTTAATTTTGATTAATGCTATGTTATCTTATTATCAAAAGGGTTAATTTTGAATTACTCCTCATGGTTTCTCAGACAAAGCACTCCATTGGTAGCATGCAAATAGTACACTTCTTCCTAAGAGATGTAGGACCGGCAGTGCTAGGGAATATTTCTCGGGGACACGGTAGAATATGCATCTACTAATGAATATATGTTATCATACTGGTACAAGAAGAGAAGTGGTGCTTGAGCAGAAAACTGATGTTAAAAAATTTAATTGTGGTGTAATGGTCAATGAAGTTGAGAACCATGACGTCTCAGATTTAAATTCTAGCATAGGCAACCAAACTAAGGTCATGCGTGCAAGCTGGCTCTGACACACACTTGCAAATTAAAAAAATCTTCATAGGAGCTCTCTCAACAGTCTATTTCTATTCTCATCATTCTTCCCTGAACGGCCATATCCCTTGATGCCTTACAACTAGTAAGCTCTTCAAGCTTTTCCTATCTTCCACATCTTTCAAAATGTCTCCGAAAAGTGGTGAATCTGTAATCCTTACACGGCTGAAACCAGAAAATGGGATTTGGCTCAATGTATTCTTTTCGTAATTATGCATTGAATCTGGAATCCTTACACATCAGAAACCGGAAAATGGAAGTTGGCTCAATATGACAGCATAATTCTAGATGTTGTTATGCATTTTAGATGATTCTAAATAACTTATTCAACCGATTCACTTGAATGCTTGAGTAACCAATGTTATTTTGATGAAGATGTTAGCCTTGATTTTTTTTGCACTTCTTGGATTGTGTGACATCGTTGTGGTCTCTTCAGTTGAATGCGCTCGACCAGATATTAATTTGTGTTCACTAAGTAAATTAGTAATTATTGAGCTTTTTTATCAAGTTGAGAGTGGGTTCCTTTTCTCTGTTCTCTCCTCTCACTCTCTCTATCTCTCTTTGTTTCTCTCTCGTGTCTCTCTTCCCTTCCACTCCATCTCCCATTCTTCTCTGGCAAGATCCAACCACCGCGGCCACACAACAACCTGGAAGAGTGGGTCTGGCCGGATACTACTAGATCTATATAATAAGGACCATATCTGAAAGGGACAACGGCTCCAGCGATGACAAAATATCAGGTTTCTTGTTTCTTCGAGATTTGCTGCACAAAAAAGGTTCCGTTTTGGCTCTTGAAATATTGCATTTCTCACATTTTATTGTTGACTCTACCTATATATTTACATTTTCTTTGTATTCTTACATCTGATCAGTGTAATCTAGTTCATATCCACATCAGTTTGTTCTGGAACATAGTTTCTGTATTTTCTACTTTATTTGCTTATTCCATCAATTTACTCTTTAAATTTAGTTGAATCGCTTAATCCTAGTCTTAATTTCTGTTGTCATTCTTAATTGTATTTCTTAGATTCAGTGGTTTGTTTGCTACTAGTATTAAGACTAGTTTTAAATAAGCCCTGGGTTCAAATTTTCTCTGATATTTGATTTAGTTTGGATTTGCTTGCTTGTATTTTAATTTGATTTCCTGCCTTAAGTTCCATCCTTTAGCTATCAACTGTGAACCCCTTGATTTAGGGAATACTTTAGTTAACCTTCGATTAGCTTACATTCCCTTTAGTGGCACACTATGAAAGTATGGGACAGAGTGGAGGAGTTTAGGGTGAGGTGGGGTGTGTCTATTTTGGAGAATCATTTCGAATTCATGCTGGGGCAATGTGGAACATTCGCCTATTGAAAAGGCATACGACAAAAGTTCTAAGGGAGGTTCTATGGAGATGTTTAGACATTTAGAGTTGGTCCTGTGACGTACACTAGGGCAATTAAGGACATGTATAATAGAGCTAAGCCCCGGGTTAGGACAGTGGGAGGAGACTCAGAGTACTTTCTTGTCATAATGAGGTTGCACTAGGGTTCAAATCTAAGCCCTTTTTGTTTTCCTTGGTAATGGATGGATTGGAACAACATATCCAAGGTGAGGTGCCTTAGCGTATGTTATTTGCAAATGACATAATACTAATTGATGAGGCTCGTAATAGAGTTAATGCTAGGCTAGAGGTTTGGAGACAAACCATAGAGTCTCAAGGGTTTTGATTGAGCAAATCAGAACAGAATACTCAAAATGCAAGTTCAATGATATTCTGCAGGAGATTAACGTGGAAGAGAGGCTTGGTGCACAACCCATGTCCAAGAAAGGAAGTTTAAAGTATCTTGTCTTTAATTCAAGGAAATTGGGAGATCGACAGTGATGTCACTCATCGTATTGGTGTGGGGAGGAGGCTCATTTTCAGAGTCTTGTGCGATAAGAATGTACCAAAAAAATTTAAAGATAAGTTCTACAGACTTGTGGTTAAGGCCGACTATGATGTATAGGGCTGTGTGTTAGCCATTAAATACTTCCCTGTTTAGAAGATGAGAATTGCGGAAATAAGGATGCCAAAGTGGATGTGTGCACACTAGGAGAAATAAGATTAGAAACGAAAATATCCTGGACGAAGTGGGAGTGGCTTCCGTGGTAGACAAGACGAAGAAGCAAGACTGGGATGTTTTGGGCATGTGAAGATGCCTTAGCAAGGAGATGTGAGAGGTTGGCTTTGGGGGATGTATGGAGAGGTAGAGGTAGGTCCAATAAATATTGGGGAGAGGTAATTAGACAGGATATGACGCATCTCTAGCTTACCGAGTACATGACATTAATAGAAGGGCAAGGAGGTTGCCGATTAGGGTAGAAGATTAGTAGATATACATAGTTCTCCTTCCTTACAAGTAGTAGCAACATTATTCTTGTAGTTTCTTGTTCTTTGATTCATGTCATTACTTATTGTTTCTTATGTTTTGGTGATCCTGTTATTTGACGGTTGTTATTGTTCCTTCTCTCTAATGGTATTCAATGTTTTTCTCATTATTTGCTATTACCTCTTTGATTCTATATTATTCTTTTTTACTTCTTTGATATCCGTTACATGAGCTGAGGGTCTTTCAGAAACCACCTCTCTACTTCAGTGAAGTAGGGATAGCGTGTGCATATACTCTACCCTCTCCCTACCCTACCTCCATGAGGTAGGGATAGCATGTGCATATATTCTACCTTCTCCCTACCTCACCGGTGGGATTACACTAGGTATGTTAATTTTCTTCGATTTGCTTCAAAGTAGTTTGACTGAGGTGGCTTGAGTGTTTTTGTTATTTTTTGGTTGCATAATGCAGTACCTACTTTTTGTTTCGTTTCCTTTAACTATCAATGCTAGTATCTCAAAAACTTTAGGTCAATACAGTAAGAGGTGTCTTAATTGACTAGAAGGTCTATATGCTTTCTATTGGTTTCCTTTATCCATCTTTGGCTAATTAAATCATAGTTGTTTTGCACAATTGTACCGAGACTGTTAACCAAAAGGGTATGTTTGGTTTAGTTTAGTTGGTGAAGATCTTATGAAGCACATTTCAGCTTTGGTTTAGCAAAAAAGTGGGTCTAGTCAGTCCCACCTTGAATCAGCAGTTCCTTTTCTTTTGTTGATACTAGTAATCATACTGGTAACGTGATAGATTCTCTTAGCTTCCTTTCTCTGGTCATAACATCTAATGGCTTGTACTTCAGGTGCACAGGATATTTAGACATGGAGACAGACACAAACTCTATAGATCGATCTATTGCCCATTTGCTCTTCCATAGGCCTTCAAACTCATCTGTGATGGGTGATTCTTCGGATTTGAAGTCACCTTCCATGGTAGGTATTTCTGCATGTGTTCCCAATTTTCATGTTCAACAATCTGTATCTAAAACAATACCCTGCAACTTGTCAATGAACAGATTTTGGAGACATTACTCAGTCCTCCAATGATTGATGAGAACTTAATTTCTTCCGGAGAAAATGCAGCCGAAGTAGATAAAGGCACGAGAGATTAAAGAGGCTTTGATACAAATGGGTTGTGTTTGCGTTCAATTTATGTCGCATGGACTCACCTACATGTAAGTATCTGCTGTGGATACTTACAAGTTTTGTTGTTGACATAGTGTAATGTGAAGACCATGTGAGGGTCTATGTCAAATAGCTTCCAATTACTCTCGTGTGTGTATGAGAGTCGTCAAGAATCTCAAATGAGAAATTATTCCATGTTTTTTAACGCGCTCGTTCATTTTTCAAAATAAATGTGTTTCTGTGTTCTTTCTTTAAATGAGAAATGCATGTTTTGCTGAAAAGCTATCCAATTTGGCTGTTGTTTCAACTTTAGCATGGCAGATCGATGTTCTTAGTTACTAGCCTTTTGAGTAGAAAATTCGAACTCCTTTGTACTTCCCCTACACTTCTACCCTTCCAAGGTTTGGCCAGAGTTCAAAATTTGTCCATTTCAGTATAGTGAACTCTCTGCCATTCTCGTCGGAGAAAGTTAAAAGGCAGCAAGACATGAGGGAAGACAAGATGACGTTCTTTATCGACTGAATAGGTGGTGAAAGCATGGCAGAGGCAGTTCAACACAGTTTTCTGATCATTGTTTCCAACTTTACTGGGCGTAGTTGGCAACAGGTAGAGGGAGGTTAGCTTACCTTCCACCCGATATTTGATACTCACATTGAACTCCGACTTAATTTGGATGACACTCGGAAGTCCCCAGTGTGTGTGTGTGGCGGGGGGGGGGGGGGGGG
>JBCEWC010004351.1:13600-27547 GCA_038996855.1 Solanum aculeatissimum | reverse complement strand
AAGGACATTTTCAGAATATCACACTCCCTCACCTTCAATTGGTGATAACCCGAACGAAGATCTATTTTGGAGAAATGCGTAGCCCCTTGAAGTTGGTCAAACAAATTGTCAATCCTAGGCAACGGATACCTATTCTTAATGGTCACCTTGTTCAATTGCCTATGATCAATACACATCCGGAGAGGCCCATCCTTCTTCCTCACTAACAACACCGGAGCACCCCAAGTTGAAATGCTTGGTCTAATATACCCTTTTTCCAACAAATCCTTCAATTGGTCTTTCAACTCCGCCGGGGCCATATGGTAAGGAGGGGTAGAAATAGGTTGAGTATCCAAAAGAAGGTCTATACCAAAATCCACTTCTCTATCGGGAGGGATATCGGGCAAATCCTCGAGAAATACATTGGGGAACTCTTTTACCACCAAAATCGATTCAAGCCTAGGTGACTCACCCTCCATATCTCTAACCCGCATAATATGATAGATGCACCCTTTCCCAATCATCTTCTGGGCTTTAAGGTAGAAAATAAATCGACCCTTAACCACGGAGTTGCTACCCTCGCACATCAATACGGGTTCATTAGGGACTTGAAAATTGACCCGCCTTGTTCTACAATAAATTGAGACATAAGATGTATGCAACCAATCCATCCCAAGAATGACATCAAAATCATACATTTCAAGTTCTACAAGGTCACCGGAGAACACTTTATGCAACTCCGACACGGGACAACCCCTATACACTTTCCGGGCCACAATAGAATCACCCACGAGAGTATACACCGAATAAGGTTCCCTCAAGGTTTCGAAACTCACATCAAATTTAATAGCCAACAAGGGATTCACAAAAGATAAATTTTTACCTGTATCAAGTAAAGCATAAGCGTCAAGGTTAAAGATTTTCAACATACCCATCACGACATCCGGAGCTTCCTCTACCTCTTGGTGGGCATGGAGAGCATAGAACCGGTTGTTTCTAGGAGCACCTCCAACCGAGGCCTTTGGTTGCCCTTGATAACCGGTAGCAACTTGGTCCTTCTTCACATTCCTTGGACAATTTGAGATTTTGTGTTCCAAGCCACCACATCCGAAACAAGCGCCCGTGACTCCTCTACATTCACCCAAATGATTACCACCACAATTCCCATAACAAGAAATCTGGGGAACAACCCTAATCGGTGCCTTAGGAGAGGGCACCTTAGTAGAAATTCTCATGTTAGAACCTTGGCCTTGTTGGAAACGGCCAAATCCACTATCACCCATGACATTGGAGAACCCACCTTTAAGTCGGGCCCTCTTAGCCTTATGCACCCTTCTCTCTTTCAACTTTTCACCCTTGATTTTTTTGGCGTAAGTCATGAGCCTCGAGATGTCCATATCCTGAATAAGCATGGTTGTTCGGCACTCTTTCACAACAAATCTGACACACCCTAGATGAACTTGTGCATTCTTACACGAGGATTCGACACGAGCATAGGATCATACTTGAAAAGCTTTGTAAATTTAAGGGCATAGTCCCTCACTGTCATGTTACCCTGTCGAAGGTTTATGAACTCAGTCATCTTAGCCTCTCTAAGCTCGAGAGGGAAGAACCGATCAAGGAAGGCCATCTTGAATTCCTCCCATCCAACCTTAACATCCATTATTCTCTCCATAAGTCATTGGTTGTACCATACTTGTGCCACATCCTTAAGCTGGTAAGCGGCCAACTCTTCATTTTCCTCCTATCTAACAACCATGATGGTTAACACCATGGTGAGTTCATTAATGAACTCTTGAGCATCCTCCTCAACCTTGGAGTCATAGAACTCCGGAGGGTTCATACGGGTGAAATCCCTCACTCTTGAAGCCAAAGTGCCAATGTTTACCGGGTTCACCGGACAGGCTTGGTTGGCCACAGCTTGGGCCAACATGGATACCACGTTCCTGAATTCAGCATGGGACACATGTTCCTCCATCGGTGCCCGAGGAGTTCGTTCCTCAATTCCGGGAGCCTGACGGGGAAGAGGAGCTCTTCTTAGAGGCATTTTCTGAAAGAGCGACAAAATACCAAGATTTTAAAGAAATCGCATCAATGGTACAAGGCACGATACAAGGGATAATGAAGTGATAAGTTCTTAAAATATCGTCATAGCCTCTCACTCATAGGTATGGCGCGCATCACACCCATGAATGAGACTCTAAGTGACGCGGCATGTTGGACTTCGAGGATCATTACAAACCTGGGGCTCTAATACCATCTTTGTCACGACACAGAAAAGGGCCTAGATGTGACATAGCGAAAGAGAACTCGAAAGTCCTTGATCAAGCCATCATAGCATCATCACACATAACATCAGTTTGAAAGCGCGGAAGTAAACACATAACACATAAGCTCTAAGGGAAACGGGGCTTTGGACTCAAGCTATGGGGACATTTCCGGGAATGGGATAAACATGGATTCACATACCACATAGCAATTATCTTTAAGGGACGGGTAAGTAGGATTCAAGCTATGGGGGCACACCGGGGTTATGGGACTTTCCACATAAGCACATAATCAATACACAGTCCCAATATAAAGTCATAAGCATGATCAATAACATTTTCCATAATCAAGGCTCATAGTCATAATATCTTTAACAGTCAAAATATCCAACAAAATTACAAAGACAACATACAAGAGTTTAATTTTTCCATTAATGAAATGGAATAACCCCTTAAACACAGTGCCACACAGAAAGGCTACAGTGCCCGTCCAGTGGCACATGGACCGTACAAGTGACCGTGTGGCCTCACTTGGCCATGATTTTATCTTGAACTCTCAGGGGACTTTCTGGATCACTTCATGGGAGGGCCTCACGGACTGTGTAGCTTCACACGGACCTTGTACTGTTCCATGGAGTCACACTTGGCCCGGAGTCCAGCCCCCACATGCTGCCCACACACTGCCTCACCTCACGGGACCCTTCACGGGTCATGAGGTGGCTCACGAACCGTAGGGTGGTCCGTGAGGCTTACCTTGGTTCAATCCTTAGCCCCCAACCATTGGGAGCTCATTGGAACCCTCCACGGACAACCACACAGACCGTGGACCACCAAACGGTCCGTGGTCCGGTCCTTACCCATTTCCAGAACCTCGTTTCCAGCGTCCTTCTAATTACGAACAATCTCACTGTTTTGGCCATAACTTTCTCATACGAACTCCGAATTGAGTGAAACCAGTTGCGTTTCGAAGATACCTCAAAGAGATTCAATGTGATATATAGTATCCCACACAGTTCATCCCTTACCAAAAGTTATGATTCCTCAAAGTACACTGCCCAAACGGCCTCTCTAGGCCACCAAAAGGTCCGTTTTGAATTTGGCCACTTAAACTCAACCTATGGCTACCAAAATTCAACCATGACCAATCCAACACCATACAAGATCATCCAATAAGAAGTTCAAAAAATTTTGGATCGTTACACCTGTGAACTCTGATTCCCACTCTGAGAGGCTACCGATTGGGTGAGCATAGTAATAACTCCTCTGAAACCAATCTCTGTAGTAGGAGTATGTCAAGAAATAGATGACTAGGAACTGTTGTGGCTCTATTTGGTCAACCTTAACCCCTTGTCTCCATCTCTTATTAGGGATTCTTAGATTTACTCGTCGATGCATTTCTTTGGGTGGAGGTACGCTTAGGAGGCATGATCTGCAAACGTGTAGTGAATGAATTAGAAAAAGGCTTTGTAGAGTTAAACTCAATCGCACGAACATAGAATACAAAAGAAATGTAACCATTCCTAATGTCCCATAACCTCTTTCTTATAAGGTTGGTGTAGTACACACTCATAAGACTCTACTAGACACAAATTCATAGACTCCGTAGTACGCTTGAACTCTGTGCTCTGATACCAAGTGTGTCATGCCCTAGGAGGGTACCCCATGTGTGGCCGGCACTTGAAGAACAAATGTTGATTCTCTAAGAGAACTACCTGGCCTCATCATCACATCATGCTTGACAACAAAAGAAATACTCAAGAAAAAATAATAAATAGATAAATAAAACTCTTCTAAAAATATAGTTTCCAATAATCAAGTTTGGAAATAAAAATGGCAATTAACAAGCCTATACTAAATGTCTATGAAACTTCTATCTAACAATCTAGATGGTACCCTGACAGGTCATGGCTACATTGATCAAAAAAAATAAAAGTATTGCATGAAAGATAAAAGGGCTCCTCCAGATAGCAAGGAGGGCTCACCAACTCTAAAAGTGTGAAACTGGACCTCAATGATGTGTTGGCTGAAGTTCCTCTATCAGTTGTTTTTACATCATTGATGATACAGGCCCAAATGGTCATCAATATATGAAATATACTAGAATGTAAAATAGCTCAAGGAAATAGATAGACTCAACTCAACTCAATCAACTCCACTCGGAACTCAACTCATCAACTTATGACTCAGCTCAATAAACATGCAAGTTTAAGTTTTAAAAATAGGCTTTGAAAATCAAGTCAGTGTTATGCAACTCACGTAAAATATTAAATGTTCAATCAAGTGTTGCTCAATTAAGTGTACAAAAGAGTAAATACAACTGTCTCAAATGAAAGTACAAGGCTGACTTATATTATTTGATACAAAGTCTGAGATAGAAAGCAATAAAAGGAAATCTCAGGGATCCATGGTGACTCAAAGTCTGAGGCTCACTGCTAAGATCTGAGGTAGATAGTATAAATCTCAGATAGAATGATATTAACTACCCTGTTGGGGTCTTTGTGCTCGATTTACAGGAAGGAAACAAAGTAGAGGTGAGTACACTGAAATATACCCAATAGGTTCAACCGACTAGGTAAGAGAAATTAAATAAGCATGTAATCACGAAGATTCCTAACACCTGCATCACAAGGTTAGTTTCCAATATAGCATAAATAGAGCACACAAATATAGAAAGTGCAGTCAATGATGCAATACATACGAAATGTATGGATGCAATGGAATCATGACCATCGTAGGGCTGATGTACACATCTATCGAGTTGAAGATACTAGATAGAACTCGAGGGCATTTCATGTCATGTATGCAAAATCATGACCATCGCAGGGCTAGGGTACACATCTATCGACCTGAGCTACAAGATAGAACCTGAGGGCATTATGAGTCATGTACTAGAATGTCTCAAGGCATTGCAGGACATGAGCAGATGTATCTTGAGGTATCAAAGGCCTTATACTGAAGTATGGGGTATGCATACCAATGCTACAATGAAGTATAAGTAGATACATATCAATGTGACAAGTAAGTATAAGATAGGTGTATACTAATGTAACAATTCAAGTATAAGCTCTGTGCATACCAATGCACAATGGAGTATAATATATATGCATACCAATGCAACAACTCAAGTATATATCAGATAAAAAAATAGATCACGATAGATATGGAAAACATCCATAATATTACAAAGACTAGGCCAAGTGCGTCAGCTAGTACAACGATTCATCAATAGGCCTTTTATCATCACTTTCCCATCAATAAACAACTATCAACAAATCTAGACTCTACAAGACTCAAATAATATGCTCATAAATCCAAAATATGTCATTAAATTTTCACATAAACTTTTCAAAGGTATTCCAGGTCTCATCCTAACATAATAATTACAAAGTGCCTCAAGCCTACAGATTTTATTTCAATTTATCAATATAATCACAAACTACTCAAACTTTAGCATAATATGGTTCACATAACCATCACAATTCTAACATATCAAACTATTTACTCATGAATCAATCTATATCTTTAATTACCACATAAACATATCCAATAACTCAAATTCAGTCCCAAAAAGGTTAGTTAAACTTACCTCGATGTTGAAATTGAACTCAAACAAGCTTTCAATAAACTCAAGCCTCCAAATGATCCCTAAATCGCTCAATCACTATCAAAATTAGATACTACATGTGATACCCATATTGGCATGAATTGGGCTTAGGGGCAAAATAGTCAAAATTAGGGCTAAAATCCAAAGTTTTTGAATATAGAAATTGACTTTAAAATCAGCCTCTACTCGAAAAATAGAGTTTGTGAGTGAAAATTCCAATAAAATCAAGTTCAAAACAAAGGAGCAGTCATCATTTAATATTTGATAATCGTGGTCTAAAAATCTCTAATTTTGGACATTCAAAATAATGAATTTCAAGACAAAATCACGATGAACTTGTGGAAAATAATAAAAATAGTGTTAGAATCACTTACCCAAAAATTTATCCGAAAATCTCCTTCAAAAATCACCCCAAAAGCTTTGAAAGTTTAAAAATTGAGTAAACATGGTGACTCTCGGGTTTAATATAGTGTTGGTAACAAAAGCACTCTGCGAATGCGGGTAAGATCCCGAAAACAAGGAGAAGGTTGACCATAATGACCTCTGCGATCGCGGAGACCAACCTGTGAATGCAGAGAATAAACTAGAGGGGGCCACACATATGTATTCCGCGATCGCAGCTCCCATCCAGCGAACGTGGAGCCCATCCTGCGAATGCGGAGAAGGCCTAGATCATCACTGCTCCATGAACACAGAGGGTAAAATTACCCAAACCTTCATGAATGCAGATGCTTCTCCTCGAATGCAGAGAAGTAATGTGCTTGCACCAGAAAATGTTGCACCAGCTAAATATAGGGATATTCAAAACTCAGAATGGGCATTCGGAACACATCCAAAATTAGAATTTTACAAATCAAACATGTATCCATACGAGAAACAATGATCTAAACTCAACAAAATTATCAGAAATCGATTTTGAGGCCATGTCGACAAAATTACCCATGAACTCATATAAACTAGTTTAAAATTTAAAACACCAAAACTGCCCTCGACAACTTTAAAAAATATTATGAGACCATATCTAGCGTTAGTTTCACCATCCTGAACTATTGGGACTGTCACAATTTTGATCCGAGCTTCCAAATTTCAAATGTTGACCAAAGTGAAACTTTGATTCCGAAAATAACTCAAAACACAACTTTGGGCCTAAAAAAATCTTTTTAACTCTAAATTCTCTTATGTAACTTTTCATAGACCAGTTTTGACGTTTCAGACCTAAAAAAATTGATGAATCTCCAATTTGACACCTGAAACTCAAAATGGTATGAAAACTCATTTTTTCAACAATTTAGGCTTTCAAAAAGTGCCAAAACTCATATTTTCAAATTAAAAACTTATGATTTTATTTTCAACAATACAAATAGCTCAAAATAGGTCCAAAGCAACTTACGAAAGAGTAAAATGATAATTTTCATAGATAAGGCCAAAAATAACCAACCAAGTCATTACACATGACTCTTTTTTTCATATTTGATTTCAATAGAATTGCATAATTTGATTCTTATGAAAATTTAATTACCATAATTTGATTCCTATAAAAACATGCCAAAGTTTTTCACAATTTATAGGAATCAAACTTTTCATCATTATAATTTTTTCATAATTTAGAGGAATCAAGCTGATGTCTCCATCTTTTGAAATCTATATAAATAGACATGTTCCCTCGTTGGTTAGATATCGATTCGCCACATCATCAAGTTTAATTGAGTTCATATCTACAAGGTAAGTCCTTTTTTTGCAACTCTAACTTTCATCATGTTTTTACCGCTCAATACAACCATGGTAGAAAATCTATATCTCATTGTACGAATGTCTAATGAACTGACTGTATAAACCCTTACATATCCAAAAATCACGATCATAAACTCTTACATTCTCTCAGGTGATTTTTTGAATTCCACTTAAAGTACTAATGAACTGTCTGCACCAGCTTTGTGCAACTTTAAATAAATTAGATCTTGATGTAGGAATATTTAAATCATGATCTATTTAATTTTTCACAAACTACACTCGTAGATTTATAACATATCCAAAAATCACTATAAAAAAGCTCGTGAATTTTCTTAGGTGACTTTTGAATTCAGCTTAAAGTTTTGATGAGCTGATTGCACTAGCTTTGTGCGTCTTCATGAAAAAATTTATATCTTGATGTAGAAATATCTAATTGTGATCTGATTAAAAAATTAAAATCACAGAGCTATAACATATCCAAAAATGATAATTAAAAAGCTCTTGTATCCTCCTCCTAGGTGATTTTTAAATGCAACCTAAAATTTTGATGAGTTGATTGTGCCAGCTTTGCAGCTTTATGAAAAAAAGTCATATCTTGATGTAGGAATAACGTAATAACAAACAACTTAGGTCATTGGAAAGAATATTTATAGGTTTACATCATACATGAAAATCACATTATATTGCATCTATATTCGTTTATTTTTCTATTAGAAATTAGGCTTCGAATTCTAAAAATAATGGATTATTTCAGTTTCCAGTAGTCTCACAAAATATTTTGTATCTTGACTTAGGAATGACGAAACTACGAGAGGTTTGAGGTATTGAAAAGAAGTCCCATAATTCTACTTCATCTCCAAAAGTCACAATCAAGCTTAATCATATTAGATCAGGTATTTCTTCAAAATCAACCTTCGAATGACTACAAAAATCTGAAGTTGCAATCTTTTTATTGGACATGCTCTCACCGAATCTAATATTTTTCTTTAAATTTTTTTTATAAACTTTATCTACAGTTATACATCTTTGGTTATGAAATACAATGCAATTCTGCGATCATAATACGCAGCATCCATATCTAGAGATAGTGAGTGACCAAAACATTCAAATGTCAAAATCTTAGTTTTGGAGGTTCAACCTCTGGTAATCAGCATCTTATCGCTTGACAGTGGACCATCTAATGAATTTCTTCACCTTAAAGATTGATCACAAATGGGTACTAAAGATGTCATGATAAACTTCTCAAGAAAATCTATCAGTATGAATGTTCCTATACTAAAATTTATAATCCATCAAGAAGTCACATTTGTTGAGTCTTCTCATCCCAACAGGTGTTTCGACAATTGATGTGTTTTATCTTCTAGCTTTGAAAATGTCCGCCACATATATGGATATTGAAAATGGGTAGAGGACGTTCTGCTCAACCACAAGGAGGCTTTGAAGTGCATTAAAATTTATGATGCCATATATACTTCTTTGTTCATATACGACTATGACGACAACGTACTACGTGCTTTTTGTGAGCATTGATGTCCATCTATCAATATTTTTTTCACTTTTATTGGAGAAATATTCATATTACTTTGGGATTTATGAGTTAATGGAGTTTATTCTGTCCAGGGATCCTTTTATGATGAAGTCATTCCTTTAGTAAAAGAATTGGCATAGCCGGATACTCAAGAAAAATTGTTTATTCTCAAAAGTTGTCTATACTTATTTTTGACCTTCTAAAAATTAGCTAAAGGTGACCTCCATGAGGTGTCCATCTATGATTGGGTGAAGTTCTAGTTTAGAGGAATGAATAGATATGTTGAGCCTTCGCCAAAGGTATTAAAGGTATGAGACACAAATACAAGGTTGAATCATAATCTTTCTAGACACATTGACATGGATTTTCACCAAGAAGAGACAATGAGAATTCCCCCTTTGCTAAACTAGGGATGAAAGATTCACTTAGAGATGAGACTAATTTGAAACCCTTCCTCGCTTGTCGGCTTTGCAAATATGTACTTCCGAAAAAGAAAGCTGACTACATGGGTGCTAGTGTTTTCAAAGTTGCAAACTTGATGGCTCATAGCTAGAAATTCTATTTGGTAGTCTCGGTTCTTGCAAAAATACATCGTTTCTTGAGAGACATCTCTACTTTTTTAAAATTAATTTATGGGCTCATGGCCCATTTTATTAAAAAATCAACTAATATCTGTGTACAACATGAGAAAAAATCCAGAGGCCCATATGACCATCCAATTACATTTTGACCCTAAAAAGTAGGGGTTTCTAAACATCTCAGCATTTTCAGTTCCTCCTCTTGTCTTTATGAAAAGCATATTTTCTCCATACACTATGTATATGGTTGGCTAGGATAATATTTTGGGACCTATCATGGTGCCAATTACTCACATTGGACCATACCCCTTATGCAAGATCTCTAGTAAGAAAATGACCAAATATTTCAATTTTATTAATGCTCACAAGTTATTTCAACAAGATGATGCTCGTCGCTTCCATCACTTAGCATTGTTACAAGGTACAGATTTGCACCTTATTGATAACGATCAATTCTTAAATTCATGGAATGAATTTATCGTAAGCCTTTGGTTGGGTTATGTCATCCTTAGGAATGATTTGAATTTCATTGTGGATTCTACAATCCTATGAGATTTGGTCAACAATTTGATTTTTGTCAAGATATTTCTAGAGATCTTATGGAGCAATCATATGATGATACATTATCAACATTAGTGCAACTTTAGAATTCCTTCTTTCAACTTGTCACTTATTCATAAGTCATCATTTCGATGTACCCATTAGAAAGTTCTTCTTTAATAACCCATGAGTATGTGAACTGATGTTTAGCTCATAAGACAAATCCTTCCAAAGGGAACCGCTGTATTATTTTGAAACATTCAAAGAACGACCATACACCCAATCATCTAGAGGGGCTTCTAATCAACTAAAAAAATTTGAATTCTTATTCTAAGCCTAAGACAAAGTTAAATGACACTCCACAAGTTTCCAAGACCTTAGCAAAGTCGAGAACTCTGAAAGAGGTTGATATACCTCTAAAATCAAAAGTGAAGTGTCTCAGATTAGCCTCAAAGGTGATTACCACTGCTTTCAAAGTTGACAACAACTTCCATATGCTTCCTTCATCCAATGATGTTGGGAAAACTAATGCATCTTCAAGTTTAATGGAGAATAAGGATCATCACTAGAAACATCCAAAAAGAAAGGCGCAAGAGGTAGATGATACTTGTTATAGTATGATGTTATAGATACAGGCGTCATTGTTCTTTGTGCATGATGATCCGAACTTGACATCATTTTCTCAATTAACAAAATAGATAAAGCCCTCTGTTTTCACTCATACTAATTTTTTTAAAGAAATATCTTATTGGTCTTTTCGTCTTTCTATTTTTGTAAGTTAGACCTTCAGGAATTATATGACGCCGATCTTGATGATGACATGATTGTGAATTTGTTATAGGTCTTAAAGATCTTAGTGTGGTTGCAAAAAATTTTCAGTCTTTCCTTAATGATGGAATATATTTATTAGAAGTAGTTTCACCTAGGAAGTTGTCTTCTACTTCTTCAGATAATAACAAACTTCCCCAAGCAAATGATATTGATGCATTTGAAGTTATTGCCCATAAAATCATGTGTCCAAAATCATTCAAACCTTCTTCATGGCCATTGCATCCTAGTGCTCTACCTTTTTAGCCACAAAAAATCATTTTTCATATTAAATCAACTTTTATTTTTGAGATGTGGGGTGCATTATGTGGATGGATTACACAATTGTTTTTGGGTTCTTTAGATGATTTTGCAGAGGCAGATTCAAGTGTCGCTACTCTTGAAAAAATTAGAAAGATCAACATTATTGATATTTCTACTTTGGAGGATCTTGTAAAAAATTTCTTCAAGTCATATGCAAAATATTATACTTTGAGATCATCAAAAATGTCTAAAGAATCACATGACCAGGCCTTTTCTGATGATGCAAAGCTGAGACATGGAAAGTTGGATAGATCCATAGGAAAACTTCAAAAACCTCTCCCAGATGTGGAGAAGAATTTAGCCGCCTTGACCTCAAAGAGAATGAAGATTATCGCGACTCCTTAGTATATATAAAGAAATATTGTCCAAAAGTCTAGAGAACATTATTACGATTGAGAGCGAGATTATACCACTGAGGTGAACCATACGTTATCTAATGATGAAGCAAAAAGATTATCCAAACTAGCAGAGGTTGTTGAGACAAGTCATCAAAATATTCTAAGCTTCAAACCCTTCCCGTAGTTTAGATTCATTCATAGAATTTATTTATTTGCTTATTGTAATATAGTGATTTTCTTTTTGAATCAATGAACTAATGACTTATATTTTAATATGAAGAGTCTTATCTTGATTTTTGACTTTTGATTATGTTTATTCATACAACCACGAACTTCTTTTTCCATTATAATGATGACTCCAAAACAAATTGCAGCCAAAGGTTAACTTTTCAAATTCAAATCTGTCATACTAAATTTTCAATTTTACACGTCTGTGGGAGAAAATTCAAAACATGAAGTAGAAATGCCAAAATCATGAGATTCATTTTTAGTTGGAAAGTTAACTTCAAGAACTTCAATTCCTACAAAAATTACGGCCATCAATTTTGCAGATTTATACAGATTTGCTTTTGAAGGCATGCCTGAAGTTTAGCTTCATGCACCTACCCGAAGAAATTTCATATCTCAAAGTAGAAACATCAAAATCATGAGATTCTATTTTTGGTAGAAAGGTAACTTCTAGAAATTCAGGTAATATGAAAATCACATCCATAGATTTTGCAGATTTTACAAATTTGCTTTCAAAGTTAGCTCTAAGTCTATCATGCTTAATTTTTCAGCTTCACGCGCCTACTGAAGCAAATTCATAACTTGGAGTTGAAGGGTCGAATTATGAGATTCTTTTTTTCATTGAAAATAAAACTTATTAACTTCAATCTCTACAAAAATCACGGCCTGAAGCTTTATGAGTTTGTAATGATTTACCTTTGAAGTTAGCTCAGAATTTGGCTTGTATGGCTCTTCAGCTTTGTGCGCTTACGACTTATGGAAAAAAATATATAACTTGAAGAAGGAGCACCGAAATCACTAGCTTATTGTTTTGTTGAAAATATAAGTTTTATAACTTCAATTCTTACAAAATCACAGCCTTAGGCTTTACGAGTTTGTACAAGTTTGCCTTCAAGCTCAACTCTGAATTTGGTGTGTTCAGCTTTTCAGCTTTACATGTTTATGGAAGAAAATTCATAACTCAGAATTAGGAGCACCAAAATTACAAGATTCTTTTTTTGTTGGAAACATTACTTCTGCAACTATAATTCATATGAAAATTGAAGCCATAGGATTTATGAATTTGTACAGATCTTTTCTTAAAGTCAACTAAACTCTTCAGCTTTGCATACTCTCACCGGGAAAAAAAATCCTAACCTAAGCTTGGAGCTTTTGACTCATAACCTACTCACCCATTTTGGTTATATCAATCGTCATAATGTTTTTCTTTTTAGAATCATCATTTGAAAAAGTGATTCTAACTTGATGGCATTTGCTTGATTTCTTTCACTTTCTAGACTTGGACTATTTTTGCGCTTATCCTTGAAATATGGATGTATTAAATTTCTCTCAAGAGCTGAAGCAAAAAAATATTCTTCAATATTTATTACAAATTATTTTTTTTCAAGCTACATCTTGCTCCTCACTTAATATGATGATTACATAACGACATGTCACACTCCGAGAAGGTGCCCTAGGAGTGACCAACACTCGAAAAGCTTTTTTGATTTCAAGTGAAATACTTGATCTGGTCACTCATTTAATTAAAGAAAGAACTAATGAGACAAAAAAAACTCAAATTGGTATTTAAATCATCATATAAAATGGTTTTTAAGATTTTCTTAGTAAAATAACTTAATATTTTAATTTAAATAAATAAAATAATTTTTTAAATTGACTTTGAAAGAAAAACAGACTCTACACTAACTCTATCTGACTCAGTCTACAAAGTCTGTATCAACTCATAAAAAGGTGCCAAGACAATCTCAAGACTACCTCTAAAGACTACTAAAAGAAAACAAATCAAATAATAGATTCCCTCAAAGGCAAGGAAGTCTCACTACCGTTCAGGATTCAATAAATCTTCAATGACGCATTTACTAAGGATTTCTAACACTTTTATTTGCATCTATTGGCGTCGAAAATGTATGGTATATAAAGTGGCTAAATAGAAACAATATTCAAGGAAAGCTCAATGACAACCAATAAACTCAACTCAAGTCAATATGATATGTATACAAGTTTTAAAATATAACAATGCTTT
>JBCEWC010004351.1:0-13500 GCA_038996855.1 Solanum aculeatissimum | reverse complement strand
TCAAATTGACTCTATCATATGCAATCTCAATCAAATTAAATTAATTATCATTATTAGGGAGTTTCTCTAATTGACAACCATTACCATATAAGTGAATGATGATACAAAATTTTGTCAAGTCAATATGATATGTATACAAGTTTTAAAATATAACAATGCTTTTCAAATTGACTCTATCATATGCAATCTCAATCAAATTAAATTAATTATCATTATTAGGGAGTTTCTCTAATTGACAATCATTACCATATGAGTGAATGATGATGCAAAATTTTGCACTGCCATTGTTGTACTCGTCCAATTCCTTGCCAGAGTAAAGGATGATCAACCATCAATAGATCCACAATCAAAGTCCCCTTTTTGGACAAGAGAGGCATGACCTTTATCCTCAATACTACTCCCACAGATCATATGCTCATATCTATCAAACAAAATATTTCAAATCATCTCATCAAGTCTCAATGGATCTTTCAAAACTCAATCTCATCACAATCTTTCATTTACAACTCATATGCTCTTTCATTTAGTATATACTTGGAAAATTATTCATATCTCATCAAAACTATTTTCTCGAAATACAATATTTTAGACTCAATAAAATACATCTATATTATTAGTTCAAATCACCCTTTTCATTAATGCATAAAAAAGCCATCATCTTTACTCAAAACATACATTACCTTGATTTAAAACAATACTTCATTTAATGCATGAAAATTATGAATTTCAACATCAAACAATGCATGAAAAAGCTATGGTCATCAATTAAACTAGAGGTCATGGAAAGTAGTCATGAACAACAATTTCAACAACACAAGATATAAAGAATGATGAAAATCTCAATGCATCAACATATAGGATTTAATGGGAGAAGAATTAACTCAATTGGAATTTAGAAACTAGGTTAAACTCAACTTCATACTCAATCAAACTAGGTTAAACTCAACTTAATACTTAATCAAGATGAAACTTAGATGTTGGGAACGTGAAAAAACTCGATCCAACTCTATGAGTAGCCTTACATACATGGAGATAAAAACTTTACTTAAAACTTGAAGACTTTGGTAGACTTACTTGAAACCTAACTCATTTGTCTTCTCTTGGACTTGCTCTCAAAGTATTCTAAGTGATTATAAGAGCATGATTACCATTTAATACTAATAAGGGGTTTATTTTAATCTCAAAATATTAAGGATTTGATTAAAAAGAGTGAAAAAGATGAAATTGGCCTTTATTTAAACTACCGGAGTGAATCACAAAATTCCATCTACGGGTCATAGTCCACTCTATGATCTATAAAAGGACTTCTCATTGAATTTGAGAGGTTTGGGGCTTGAGTCTATGGCCAGGGTTCTACGAGTTGTAGACCCTTCTACTGGTTGTATATTGCCCTCGTCGAATGTAGGAACTATTTTTAATTGCTTAGGCTTACATCCACGATAACCTTTTATGGGTTATGGATCCTTCTATGGGTCCATCCTATCAATCAATTAATATAACACTGAGGCTATATTTTTTATACTTGAAACTACAAGACTGCCTCTATAACCCCCTCGTGCTTTGGACATTATTAGGTCATTAGGGACTACAAAGGCAAGTCAACGGGTCATAGAAGGTTCAACGACTCATAGACTTGGCTAGTAGATTAACCTAAGACTCTGAAATTGGACTAAGTGTCAAGAGTGTTCCACGAGTCCCACCTACGACTCATAGATACTTCTATGGGTCGCAGGTTCCCACTCATTGTCCCTAATAGTGTTCTTCGTAGGAAATTGTAAGGTTCAAAATAGGAGATTTTCTGGGTTGTTACAGTATCTCCCTCTTGGTATCATCATCCTCGAATGATGGTTGAATTGGGTTTTACTTGAGGCACGAACACAATCAAGAATACTCACTTAAAGATAAGAACTTAACTCACTAATGGACATCATATCTTGAGAAAAGGCCTACCATCTCGAATTCTCTCATCAAAGTGTGAGTCTAACTTCATGCTCTCACAAGGTTCAAGCCTAACATAAGTTCACAAAGTGCTATCCATAAGAGGATCATACTTATACTAATCAAACCCATAAGATTTATGCTCTACACCTTCATTAGGGCTCTCATCTAGAGGATACTACTTCTCTTACTATTCTAATACACTTTCTTGGAACTCTTATTAAGGAATTCATTAATAGCCTATTCATAATTATTCACATAAATACAACAACATATTCAAACATATCATTTTAATCGCTTTACGACTGTTTTGAAGTCAACATCACTTAAAAAACATTATGCCTACATTAGCACCTCTACACCCATAATTTCATTAACTCCTACTAAGAGTCACACCATAAGATCTCATCTCGCTCTTTATCTACATCTCTAACCTCAAGAGAACAAGCACAACATAACAATCCTAATAAGGAACACTCACTTTCTCCCCTCTGGCCTGACTCATCTACTATCATCAACATCACTATCAAGACTTGAAAGAAAGATCATTGGAAGGCTTAGTGCAATAGATCATAAGCATGATTTATTCAAGAAACTTGGTGAAAGTACATACCTGACATATCATGATTCGCATAACATAGGGATGTACATTCTTAGATTCATGGAATAAGATTAGGACAATTGAATGAAGCTATAAATTCTCATCCTCAAAACCCAGTATGGACGTTAATCAACATGAGGTGAATGGGTCTAGACCATGGGCACGGTGCCCATATACAAGATAGGAATAGGGTTATCACCTCGACTAAAGTATAAGGAATATATGACATAGAAAAGCATCAATGTGTCATCCTGATCAACTCATCACTATATGAAGCTAAAAACTTACTTTGGTCCATTACTTTATCATCTCCCCCTTAGCTCAAAGTCACCTCCCTAAGTCTTCAAATCAATTCTGTATACTAAGCTATAAGCATAACACTTTGCATGGTCAGGGCAGCACTATATACAAGAATACTTAAAAAAAATTCTTACCAAGTGGCTCAACCTCAATTCACTATATTTCTCTAAAGGCCACATGCACCACACTCATAGCGTCATACTTCTTACAGGTCAATATCTTAACTTCTCACATACGTTATGTCAAGCCTACCAGATCAAACCTCCATACTAAAGTATCACTCTCCTAATGCTATCCTCTTTTTCACAATGCTCATCTAAAGTTCAAGCTTAAGGTCTAGTACTAAATATGTATATCAACACACTTCTAGCTCACTATGCTGACTTACAACTACTAGGCATAACCAAGAAAAATTAAACAACTAAAACCTCGTGATAAGTAATTGATCCTTATCTCCCAACCTGTCTAGTTATAATCGATCATCACATTTCCTTTAACAACCTAAGTATACTATCTACCCATTCATTATATTCCCTTACCTAGTTAAGCTCATAACACTACGAATCTTGTTCTCTCCCTTCAAAATCATGGGCCTAGTTTAGATCTATCACCTCATGAGTACTATATTCCTCTATTCAACACCTATACTTGATCTTCATTAATACAATGACATATCAATATAAACTCCTTTCTTAGTTTGAGTGTATTTTAACTCATCCTAACCGTAACTCTTTCTCCATATCAAACCAAAGGGACTTGACTTATCACCATATTACTTATCTAACAAACATATAACTCTAGTTATAAACCTTAATCAACCATCATTCTCACTATTTTGTTTCGACTCTTCCACCTTCCTCTTTCTAGCCCTAGGATAATTTTGTTACTTATTGTTTACAAAATTTCAAATCATACTCCCTCGAATGGTAACACTAAACTCCTAGAGACATAATTTTTTCTTCCTAAAAATAACGTTTGAAGTAAGGTTTGGAGAAAGAGTCAGGGAGTACATCTTGCTTTGGCTCAAACACATGATTCATATAAATAAGAGTGCATTCAGTTAAATCAATAAACTTATGCACACTGATCAGCTCCTTTATTCTTTGAGCAATTTCTTTACTTTTTGAATATTTTATTTTAGAGTAACTCATCAGATATGGGTTTTTCTATTTTTATTACCTCAAAGATGAGGAATAGTAAAAAAATTTAGGGAAATGCATGAATTAATACAAGTTTCTTAGAGAACAACTCTATTGCATGATCTGTTGTCTGAAAGAAGGGAAACTTTTCTTAAATATCCATAGTCCTTCATTTATAAAAGTGAGTCGCTCATTTATAGAAGTGGGTCCCTCTAAACCAAAAATAAGATCCTACTAATACGACTTCAGTAATACCCCAGGACACTTGAGCCTTGTCCTTTGATACCAAATTTGTCATGTCTCGAGAGGGTACCCTAGGTGTGATTGGCACTCAAAAATAATTTTTGCTTCCCAAACAAACCACTTAGCTTGATCACTCATTCAATTAATGAAAGAATCAATGAAACCAAAAGAAAATACTCAAGTAGGCATTTAAATAGTTATATAAAATGGTTTTCAAAATCTTCTTATTAAAATAACTTAGTGTTTCAATTCAAATAAATAGAATAGTTTTCAAAATTGACTCCGAAAAGAAATCAGACTTCACTCCAACTCTATTGGACTCAGGCTATGAAGCGTCTATCAACTTATAAAAATATGTCAAGATAACACCAAGGATATCTCAAAATACTATTAAAAGAAAACAACTCAAATAATAGATTCCTCCGAAAAGCAAGGAGGTCTCACCACTACGTGGGACTAAATAGATCTTCAGTGAAACATCTATTGAGGATCTCTAATACCTGTATCTGCATCATAAAATGATGTAGTGTCGAGTGGCATCAGTACATGAAATATACAGTATGTAAGATGGATGAATGGAATCAATACTAAAGGAAATCTCAATGATAAGCAATAAGCTCAACTCAACTCAATATGGTATATAAGTTTAAAAGTATAAAAATGCTTTTCAAATTGATTAGATCAGATGCAATCTCAATCAAATCAAATCAATTATCATTATTAGGTATTTTTTCTAACTAACAACCATCACCATATGAGCGAGATATGATACAATACTTTGAACTACCATCGTCTCAACTATCTAATACCTTACCAGAGTAAGGGAATATCAACCATCAATGGATCAACAATCAAAGTCCTCTTTTGCGATAAGAGAGGCATGTCATCTATCCTACATTATCTACATAGTTTATGGGCTTAAGTTATTTATATTCTTATCTAAATCGGTGCACAATATTACTCCCTAAGATAATATGCTCATATCTATCAATTAAAATATTTCAAATTATCTCATTAAGTCTCTATGGATCTTTCAAAGCTCAATCTAATCTCAACTCATCACAATTTTTTATTTACAAATCAGATGCTCTTTCATTTAAAATATACTTCGAAAATCACTCACATCTCATCAAAATTCTTTTCTCAAAATATAATCTTTTAGACTCAATAAAATTCATATATAATATTAGTTCAAATTACTCTCTTTGTTAATGCATAAAAAATCTATCATCTTTACTCAAAACATGCATAGCCTTGATTTAAGACAATAGTTCATTTAATGTGAGAAAATCATGAATTTCAATATCAAATAATGCATGGGAAAGCCATGATCATCAACTCAACTTGGGGTCATGGTAAAATATTCATGAATAATAATTTTAATTACATGAGAGATAGGAATAATAAAAATCTCAATGAATTAATATATAAACTTAATAGATGTACAGTTAACTTAATTGGGTGTAATGACCCTCAAGGTCATTTTCTGTGTACTGTATCTTTTTTGCCAATTAGAGCATTCCTATAGGGACCCCAAGTCATTTATGACCTGCTGGCACTAGTAGCTTGGTTGACTGGTCATTCATTTGGATGTTATACAGTTTTCTGTGTTTTAGAGGCCTCATAACTTGAAAATTGATTTTGGAGTAAAATGTGGGTAAATGGCCTCAAAATAAAATTGTGACTGTTCCATCAACTTTGAAATGGCCTAAGTAGGCTAAAAGTATGATCATTTCAAATACTGAGGCTTTTGATGCGAGTTTGTACCATATTTAGTATTTTAGCCTAAAAACTAGCCAAAAGTTAACTTTGATCAATATTCTTGAAAAATGTATCTGAATGAAAAATTTGATAGTGCAGTTAGCTCTAAACATTGAGTTTGATTTAGAACTACCTTTTACTTGATTCTCGAGGATTCTGAAATCATTCTGAGCCCCTCAGTATATTTCAATTAAATATGGCCTTAGGAGTGAGACCCAGATTCAGTTGTAATGATCTTGTATGGGTATTTCATCTGCCAATGAAATTAGAACATTGAATTTAGTAGGATCACATAGTCCATTTACATGTATAGGGTTCCGAATGAATTTTGAATACTCTGTTAAAGAATAAAATTGAGGCCTATATATAGCAGATTTTAAGAATTAGCCCAGTCATTTCCATAAATATTGAGGCTTGATAAATTATTCATTTGAAGGTTAATTTTAGTCATTCAAAAGCCTATTTCGTGTGGTATTTCGAGAAGACCACAGTGGCAGTGCCAGAATGGTTGTCGGTTCTCTATTTGAGGTAGTTTTTTCTATTTTTGTTGATGATATGACTATTTTTTGGAGGCGAGTTCTGGAGAATTTGAGCATAACAGGTCCAATTTGACTGGTCCTTGGGTCTATCTTGTGTGGTTTGTTGAGGTGCTCACTGTGGTGTGGTCGAAATCTTCTATTTGAGCTCTGCTTGAGGGGAAATTGTTGCTTTAGCTACTGCTTGAGGTATTTTTTGATATGAGATTTTGGTGAACTTTGGGAAATAATTTCTTGACCAATTTAGGTCTGATTTGGTCGATTCTAGAGTCTAAATTGTGGGGTTTTTCATTTGGATGGTTGTGGTGCAATTGGTTTAGGCTTTTGAAGCTTTATTTTGGTAATTTTTTCATCCTAAGCGATTGTCCTATGACATTTCCAGATTAGATTTTTGGTGAATTTTGAGGTTTGATATCTTGAGCATTTCAGGTCCATTTTTAGTGATTCTTGAGGCTAAATTATGACATTTTGCAAGAGAAATTTTGGGGTGTGACTCGAGAAGCATAGGTCCTTGTAAATTGATATAGAAGACTTGGGTTTGACAGATTTGAACCTTAAATAGGCAATTACATGACCTACTACTATATTTCACCTCATCATTGTATTCTATAGAAATATTTTTGACCACTCGTTGGGGTTTATGGGGCTTTAGAGATTACTTGTTTTGCTCGTTTGGGGCCACACCAGATCCTTTTGAGGAGCGTTCATCCACGTGTTAAAGGTCTTGGCTTTATATCTCTTACTATTTACTACTTGACAAAATTGACTATCTGAGTTCTGCTACTAGTTATATTGTTACCATTCATGGGGCCCACATTCATGGTGATAGGTTCGGGATCTGTGCTCCGCCCTATCTCCAACATTCAACATGATTAGAATTGTATTTAACTATCATGATCAAAGCGTAGTGCCTAGGTGTAACATGGAAAATAGGAACCCAAAAGTTTCCAAACAAGCCTCATAGCATACTTAAGCACATCATCAATACAGAAGCACAAAATGAACATTAATAGTCAATACTAAAGGGTAGGGAAAGTGGGACACAATATATGGGAATAGGGGAATGGAATCGCCATCACATAACTTCAACAAGAAAGTCTAAGGGATGGGATCATAAGACTCAAGTTATGGGAGTAGGGACTTAGGAATTTTACCATCTCATCAACACATCATATCCACATCAACATAAGATAGGGCATAAGGTTAGCCTCCATAAGCATCAAACATGAAAAGGCTTATACATAGAGTTTCATGACGTATAACAATGCCTCTAAGTCATAAAAAGGGCGGGCGCCAAGACATGTACATGACTCACCCTCAAAGTAAACTACATAAGATAATCATAAGATAGCATAGGTAGATAGAAGGTGGGTATTGTACCTTGGATAAAGGACTCACCACAAGCAAACTTCCACAAATCGAATCTACCCGTGAAGAGGTGGATGAGGAAAGTCTTTGTTCCCTACAAAGTTAGATCATGTAGGGAAAAAGTATATGTTAGTATGTTGGAATGTACTAAGTATGTGTGCATGTAATGCATATGAACATGATAACTAACATTTCAATGTTAGATGACGAGGGCACATATATATAGAAAGAAGTATATAGGAAAGAACATCATAACAATATGCCTTAAATCCATGATGCATGAATCACATAATACATAAACATAGCAGGGAAGGGACCTCAACCAATATGTAAGACCATTCTACATCAGAGAAAGAGTAGACTACTTGCCAAAGGTAACCTATACCCTCACCTTATGAGCCTTGCCCATTTCGGTGGGTGGTGGTACATACATACATCATCATCATCATCATCATCTTTTAAAGGGGCATAAACATGAACCTACAATGGAATGTAGTTATGAGAAAGGTAGGTTTATATAAAGACCCTTGGAGATAGTCCTCTTCCTCCAATCTCCTTTGATGCTAAGTCATCATTCCACGGGAATACATATACATGCTTTAAATAGGAGCATAATTCTTTTCAAATCATAAACACACATACTTGGGATTCAGATCCAAATCATATTTTTAATCATACATACTTTGGCTTAAAAGCCAAATCAAATCATAATCATACATGCTTGGACTCAAAGTCCAAACCATAATTTATTTCATAATTTCATGCACAGGAATAGCTCATTCATACTTGTATATAGTAGTGTATGCACACCCATGGGATTTAAATTCATATCATAGATATTATGTGATCATATTTCAGGTCATAAACATACTTTCCTTGAAATCATAGTCATAATCATAATTGGATAATAACCCACATCATAAATCTTATGACAATCTTTGTTCATGATACTTATGCCATGAGGAATTAGAGAATAGAATGGGTATTTAAAACTCATACTTAAAATATCATAATTAGATGAAATCATACTTAATCCATAAAAAATCAATAATTTAAACATACTTGAAATTATCCATGCATAAATTCACCATAGAAAGGGCATGCATTTTAAATTCACATAAAATCCATGTAAATTGGCATAATAAGACTTAAATCATGTTAAAATAATCCGTTGAAATCATCCCATAACTTGATTTCATCAATTTGAAGCTTAATCACAAAACCCACTTGTAAATTATACTTAGAAATCATGAAATTGAAGAAATAGATTTTAGGGCTTCATGATTGGAAGATAATCATGAATGAAACTACACATACCTTGAAGAATTTATGAAGATTAAGATGAATTAAACTTGTTCTTGGAATCGCACATAAATCCCTAGCTTGAATCCCTTGAATGAGTAACTTGGAGAGAAATTCTTACGAGTTAATGAAATAAACTAAGCGTAAAGCTTGAATGAGGTATTAGAATTAGTATAAGAGTTGTTTAAGAGTGTAAAGGGTTAAAAGGATTTGGGAATTGGAAAAGTTACCAAAAATACCTTAATAAAATGAGCCTTAAAATTATCAAAGAAACGCACCACAGATGGCTTCACTGGCCGTGAACCTTTTCATGGTTTGTGAAACCTCCCGTGAAAGTGACTCTACACTGATAGGTTTTATAGAAACAAACATAAATTCTTACTCAAAACCCAAAATTAGGTGAAACTGAATGCGTTGGAAATCTAATTCCAAGCAACCTAATTTGGTAGGTCATGGGACACCTATTTATTTTATTGCAATGAAATATGACTATTTAAAGTTGACCCTTATACCAATTCATACAAAAAACTTAGCCAATGGAATTTTTTCGGACTTGGCTTGATGTAAGAGCTCCATAATGACCATAAACCACATACCTAAGCTTGTATTGAAGTCTTGAAGGTGAATTTAGATTGATCTTGAAGGTTCCATGGGGATCTTTTGACTAGAGCTTGAAAGGAGGATTCAGAAAGCGTTTTGAGTGAGGGAATGAGAGGTTAAATATTATGGAGTGATATGAGGTTATATGAATATATTAGAACTGATTTGAGAGGTTAAAGGTCTAGCCCCACTAAAATGTTGAAAGGTAAGTTGGGCACCTTTACAAGTTGTTAAGTGCACCATGGCTCGTGGTGACCTTCGTGGAATGAAACGATCGTTGATTCAACGCAAGAGGATCACAATGGAAGCAGTTCATGTGGCTTCATGTGCACCATATCCCATGAAGTGGCTCGTGGTGTGAACCCTCAATGAAAAACCCTCTTTTTATGTCAAGGCAGCCTCCACGAGCCCTATCACGGCCCTTGGTGCCTTTCACAGCTCATGAAGTGCTCCTTGGAAGGTACCCTTAACCATAATCCTTGGAAAAATCATATCCAACCTTGTTTCATCCTTACAAAGTTTGGATACTTGCAAAATTTCTTCCAGAAACAAAATCTAGCCTTTATTTGATCATAAGACTTGTGGGGTATTACATTCTCCCCCTCTTAGGATCATTCCTTCTCAAATGAGAAACGAACTAGCTTGAATAGATCAAATCGAAAATGAATAGCCCACATGAGTACATAATGCAATTTTCAACACCGAAGTAATGAAATCCCTTAAGACTTCATCAAAACATCATTTAAAACTAGTTCATGAGAACACATGCATGTTATGACATGACACCATGGAAATGAAATAATTTAGACCCTTTGACCAAGAAAAACCTATAACCTTAGGCTTAAAAAGATTGGATAAGAGAGGGGGTATTGTCACATCATACTTGATTCTTCTTCCAATGTAGCACTTTCAATGTGTTGGTACCTCCAAAGCACTTAAGCCGAAGCAATATCATTGTTATGAAGCCTCTTTACTTGCCTATCAAAGATTTCAATCGAAACCTCTTCATAACTCAAGTTTTCCTAAATCTCAACACCTTCCAAAGGCATAATCGTACTTAGATGAGCAACGAACTTTCTCAACATGGACATATGGAACACTGGGTGAACAAAACTCATATCCAAAGACAAATCCAATCTATAAGCTACATTACCAATATTCTCCACAATCTCATCAGGGCCTACATATCGGTGACACAACTTGCTCTTTTTGGAAAAATCCGTCACACCCCCTAATGGTTGAGACCTTCACATGCACCCAATCATTCGCATAAAGTTCATGCTCTTTCCTTCTAATATCCAAACACAACCTTTCACGACTTTGAGCTATTTTTTCAACCTTTCGCAAACTAACTTCACCTTCTCCATGACATCTAGCACCAAATTTGGGACCAATCAAAGTCATCTCTCTAATCAACTACCATCGAATATTTAGCCCCATTCTGCACATGGATACCATCATTATTAGATTCACTCAACATAACCCCCAATTGTGTCAGACAATACACATCCTTCACCAACTCCCTTTTGATCTTATCTACATGATCAACTATAACATTTTCCTTGTTTGGATTGCAACATGGGCCTAAAGTAACTCTCTATTCGGTAAGGAGGAATGAATATAGGATGTCTAAGGACACATTTTACGACACGATATAAATCATGAAGAAGTTAAATATTTCCTGAAATTCCTTTTAGACTCCTACTCATAGATGTGGTACATTTCACATCCATGAATAAGACTCTACTTGACGCGACATGTTAGACTCCGAGGACCATTTGAAAATCCTAATACTCTGATACCAAACTTGTTATTGTAACGACCCAAAAATTTTCGAAATTCCTAATGGTTGATGTTGTATGGTGTTATACTGGTCATGGTTGAATTTTGGTAGTCATGGGTTGAGTTTAAGTGGCCGAATTTAAAACGGACCTTTGTGTGGCCTAGAGAGGCCGTTTGGGCAGTGTACTTTGAGGAATCATAACTTTTAGTTCGGGATGAAATATGTGGGATACTATATATCAAATTGAATTTCTTTGAGTTATCTTCTCAATGCAACTGTTTTCACTAAATTCGGAGTTTGTATGAGGAAGTTATGGTCAAAACAGTGAGACTGCCCGTAATTCGAAGGACGCTGGAAACAAGTTCTGGAAACTGAGTTAAGGGATGGACCACGGACCCTATGGAGGTCCACAGTCCATGAGGGTGGTCGTGAAGTGATCCAGTGGGTTCAAAGTGGTCAGGGTCCAACCCATAGACCAAGTTAAGTCCCACGGACTACCCCACGATCTGTGGGACTCCAAACGGACCATGTGGGGGTTCCGTGGGATGAGGCAGTGAGTTGGTCAGGTTGTGGGGTTGGTCTTTGGTCCAAGTGTGGCTCCACAGACCAGTACACGGCCGTGTGAAGCCACACGGTCCGTAAGATTGGTTCCATTAATTTGTTGTGGCTTGCAGAGATTGTGGTTGTGGATTCAGCAGTGGTAGATTTTCGTTATTTGGATTAAGTGTTGCATTCACCCCATCACCAGCATCATTGTTTTGGGCCATCCTCCTTAGTGTTCTTTGGATCTCTATATCAAATGGAGTCAAGGGATTGTCTCGGCTCTGAGTGTTGTGCATACACTACACTTGCACACAAAAGCAAAAACAACAAAATGTAAAATTAGAGAAATAAGTATTAATCCCCCAAAATTACTTGAATTAACCAAGACTAGTCGTATTCTCCAGCAACGGTGCCAAAATACTTGATTTCGGTCAAGCCACACCTTCTTTTTAAGGTAAAGCGATCGTTGTCAAGTAATTAACCTAACTGAGGTTAGGGTCGATCCCTCAGAGAATATGGTAACTCAAGAATTAATTCAATGTAAGTTGGAATGATTAACCTACTTATCTCCTAAGAAAGGAGTTTTATTGTAAAATAAAATTAACTAAACTAAATGAATGCAGGTGATGAGAAACCAGTAAAAGAGTTAACTAGGGTCATGTGTTCCCCATGAATCCCTAACTTGGTATTATCAGATAAATGCAACATTTTTCAGTGTGTAGGTGTAGGTAGGGCTGGCAACGAAACCGGGACGTACCGGTACCGGTCCGGTTCAGTCCTGGTAAAATATCGATTCCGGACCCAGTCCGGTAGAGTCCCGATTAGTAGACCGGTAGGGGGGACCGGGAGGAAAAATGGGAAGGGAGGGGGGATGGCTTCCAGTTAATACCGGTTCCGTTTTACCGGTCCCGGACTGGTATTACCGGTTAAATTAATTTTTAAAAAAATTAAAAAATTAAAAAAAATTCAATTGGACCGTTGGGGTGTGGGGCCCCCAATGGTCAAAATATCAGGAATCAAAATTGCTGACAAAAGACTCTTTTTTTAATTATTATTTAATAATTAATTTTTATTTTAAAAAAAAATAACCCCCTAAATTTTTCAACTATAAATACCCCCACGCCTTTACATATTTTTTTCATCAAATATTCTCTCAAATTTCAATTCTCTCAATTTCTAAATTCTCTCTACTAATTACTATCTAAGTATCTATTATCAAAGTAATTACAAAATATTTATCAATTAGTATTTATTCTTTTAATATTACTATATTAGTTAAATATTATTATTATTATTACTAAAATATTATTATATTAGTAAAATATTATTATTATTATTACTAAAATATTATTATTATTGTGTTGATTAATTTGTTAATTTTGGTGA
>JBCEWC010004350.1:0-27551 GCA_038996855.1 Solanum aculeatissimum | reverse complement strand
CTATGATGGCTTGATCGAGAGCCTTCGGGTTCTCCTTCGCCATGTCACATCTAGACCCCCTAATCGGGTCGTGACAGCTCATAGGCTGGCTTGATTCTGTTATGGTGGATAGCCTTGACACAGACTTGCTTAGAGATGCCGTAGAGCGGGTGTTTTAGATTCAGAGTCAATTTTCTAGAGTCGCCAGAAGCGTTATGCTGATAGGTGTGTTCGACCCTTGGAGTTCATATAGGGTGACCAGGTTTGGTTGAGGATCTCACCCATGAAGGGTGTTATGAGGTTTGGGAAGAAAGGCAAGCTTAGCCCTAGGTATATTGGCCTTTTTAAGATTTAGAGAGAATGGGTGAGGTGGCCTACTGACTTGATTTGCCACCTAGTTTATCTTCGATACATCCGGTGTTCCATGTCTCTATGCTACAACATTATATATAAGATGGATCTCATGAGATATCTATTGATTCGATAAAGTGAGTTCGAATTTGACTTATGAGAAGGAGCTAGTGGTTGTTCTATATGGACAGGTCCAGAAGTTGAAGACCAAGGAGATAGTTTCAGTAAAGGTTCAATGGCAGCATCGACTCGAGGAGAGGCTACTTGGGAGATAGAATTTGACATGCGGACCAGCTAGTCTCATATTTTTTAGACTTTAGGTATGTTTCATACTTTATGTTTGAGAAAAAACATGATTTTTATTGGTGAATGATGTAATGACCCTGAAAGTTATTTTTCACTTTCCTAATAAAATTACTATTTTACCACTCTCGTTAGCCGCTTTGAGTCATGTTTGATTGATTTTTAAAGTTGGTTTTTTAAATTTTTTTAAAGTTGAGATTTTTGCCAAAGATTGGAGTTTTGAAATTTAAACTACCTGATTTTAAAATTTTAAAACATTTGAAGATTCAAGTCTCAAAAAGGAATTTTATCGATTCTAATAGTTTTGAAATGTGAAAATTATCTTTAGGAGAGTTGTTGGAATCAGATTCAGAGTTATTATATGAATTTTAGGTCCATAGTTGAAAATTGAGTTTGGTTTGACTTTGGTCAACGTTTTGAGTTTTGATGCTCAGATTGATTTCTGATTGTTCCAATGGTCTCGAGAGGTGATTTTAGTGCTAAAAGTATCTTTGCCTTAATGTTTAAGTGTCCCAATATTATTTTGATGTTTCAAGTGTCCTACATTAGATTTAAGGTGCTTAATCGAGTTTTAGGTCAAGGAGGTCTCAAATTCAATTTTTGATGATTTCATTGAGTTCGTAAGGTCAAATTTAGTGGGTTAGATGTATGATTTGTGCATACGGGGTTCCAAATGCATCCTGAGTTTTAAAATTGCTTGAAAAAAACTTTTGCTATGATGTAGTCCTGGTTACACATTTTTACTCATTTTCTCTATTTTTAAAATTTGGGAGTTTGGCTTCAATGATTTTTTATTACTTTTTTGAGACTTTTCACTAAAAAAGGTATTTTTCACCTCCCTTATCACTGCTCATCAATTCACCTTTGATTTTAACATCAAATTTGGAGTTTGCAATTGAGAAAATTGGAGTTTTTTTCATGAACTTGGGTTCTTTCACAAAAGTGATGATTATAAGTTCGTTTCAACCCCATTTTCAAATTTATTTTAACTAATAATTTCTTGATCACGAGAGGAATATTTTCATATAAAAATCTCCAAATTTTGACCTCAATTCTTGGTATTGAGATTTTTAACGATTTTGCCATTTTTCTTGAATTGCTTGATTTTGGTGTTGTTACAAATTATGATAGTGAATTTATTGTTGAATAGATTGTGGCACTTTGGATATGATTCAGAAAGGGAAGGCATTGTCGTACGAGTAATTGATTGACTAATTTAAGGCAAGTGGACTCTAAACCTTGTTGAGTTTATTTGAACATGATATTTCCTTTCTATGTGAAACTTAGAGATTAGTGGATTATTCTAGCAGATATGATTGGGTAAAACGGGAGATTGAGGTAATGACATGTATGAATCAATTCATGAATTGATGCCTATTATTTTTGGCTAAAACTTGTTTAGTTGATATTGTGAATTGGGTTCGTGATGTCAATTCATGATGATGTAAAAGTGATCATGATGTTCTAATTGTTGAATTTGGATTCATGTTACATAGATTTATCTATTGAAGTACTTTATGCAAAATATTGAGATAAAGGCATATTTTGAGACATTGTTGGAATGGTTGAACTAAATGCTTGTGAAATGTGGACTTAATGATGAATAGTCCTAAGTTATGATGACAAAAGATTACTGTAAGACTTGAACTATGATATGATATGATTATTATGTAATATCTTGATAATGAAATAGGCGTTGAAAGAACGTTGAGACTGATTGATGATTATTGAATAAATGATTTATGTGGACATCTTGTCTATCCTTGTACTTGTGAAATCGACCATTATGTTATGATATTATATATATTTGCTTTATGTCCTATTGATGATGAAAAGTCAAAGGAAAATGATTCCGACCAGAAAAAGAAAAGAAAAGAAATGGAAAGTCGAAGAAAAATGGTTCTAGCTAATTGTTGATTATTGAATAAATAAATTATGTTGATATCTTGCTCATTCTTATAATTATGAAAGTGATTATTTGTGTTGTGATGACATATATTTTTTTGATGTCCCATTGATGATGAAAAGTCAAAGGAAAATGGTTCCTGCTAAAAAAAGAAAAGAAAAGAAAAGAAAAGAAAACAAAGGAAAATGGTTCTATCTAGATATGAAAGTAAATTCCAAAGGAACATAATTTTGACTGATAGATGGTCCATGTGTGGCCCACATGGGTTCAGGTAAGACTATATCAATGGATGCACATTGTAGGTTAGACATGCATTATGATTACTTGACATTTGTATTATATTGCTTGCATTTCATAACTTTTCATTCCATTTCATAACATTCCTTACTTGAAAGTTGATATATGTACTAAGTGTAATATATTGAATGACTTGGATCTTGTATATTGTTGAGACTGAACTATTGAGGTGTTGTGATCTACGTTGAATGACTTGAATCTTGGATATTGTTGATATTAAACTATTGAGGTGTTGTGATGTATGTTGAATGACTTGAGCCTTGTATATGTGAAGATTGAACTATTGAGATAACGTAATATGAGATTGTTATTTTTTATATTATCTATATTGTATATGTTGGTCTTTCCTACATTTAGATTTTATAGTCCGGGGTATGTCATAAGGATGGACAAAGTACTTAGTTCTTTATTTTCTACCTATGATTAAGTTCTTTTGTTGGGTACTTTGGTACTCACCCTTGTTTTTCTACACGGGTGTGTAGGTTGTGAGCTCGAATCCTAATAATGTTATTCTTCCTTTTTTGGACCAGGCTATTGACAGTTGAGAGGTAGTTTCTTGTTTCTCTAGCATACTCTCAAGATTGTCAGATATTTTTATTTAGTTTTGTTTGATTTGAGAGAAAGACTATTGAGACTTGTATCATATCGTTCTTATTCTAATGTATTAGAGACTTGTACCTTGTGACAACTAGTTCTGTGATTGGTTTTAGTTTGGACTATGTCCTTTGTACTTTGTATCATTGTAATTGTTAATGTTTTGTCGTTGTAGCTTTCGCATTATCTTATGTGTTGTTGTGACCTATTTAGGCTTACTTGCCTCAATAGATAAAGGTGATTGCCATCATACTCGATTTCGGATTGTGATAACCTCAAATTTTATTTGGGTAAATGATCAATCATGAGGATCTTTGTGTAATTGATAGTAGAACAACTCAGGTCATTTCAAAAGATGAGCAATACATTTTTTTACTTGCTTAGAAGAAAAAGCAAATGTTACTATAATTTTTGGTAATTCAAAATTGATTGAGGGCTCTGGAAGAGCTATTATATTTTTTTTTATGGGACAAAACTTGTTATAGAAGATGCACTTTTCTCTTTTAAATCCCCAAGAAACTTGTTCAGTTTCAAAGATATCCAGGAAAATAATTATCATGTTGAGACACTAAATGAAATGAATATTGAATACGTTTGTATAACCTAGAGTGTGAAAAAAATTACCAACCTTATTTTCTGACCTGTATTATGCAAAAATTATACAATTGAAGCACATTCAATTGTAAACCAAAAGTTTATTAATTTAAATACTTTTGTGGTATGAAATGACCGAATAGGTCATTTTGGATCAATGAGGCGAATTCTTGAAAATTCAAGTAGACGTCCATTAAAGGACATGAAGATTCTTACTAATGATGAATTTTCATGTGCTACTTGGTACCAAGCAAAGTTAATTTCCAGGCCATCACTCTTGAAGATGAGCATAGAATACACTAGCTTTCTAGAACGTATACATAAGGATATATGTGAACTTGCTCATCCACCTAGTGGGTTTTTCAGATATTTTTGGTCCTAATAGATGCATCCTCAAGTTGGTCTCCTGTATGCCTCTTATCATCTCACAACCAGGCATTTACGAAGTTATTGACACAAATAATAAGATTAAGGACACAATTTCCAGATTATCCTATTAAGACTATTTGCCTCGATAATGTTGGAGAATGACCTTCAAACTTTTGATGATTATTGTTTATAAATTGGGATAAGAATTGAACATCATGTTTCTCATGTTCATACTAAAAATGGCCTTGTAGTGTCATTAATTAAGTGCCTACGATTGATAGCAAGATCATTATTTATAAATATAAAATTACCAACTACGATGTTGGGTTATGCTATCTTACATGCAACAACACTTGTCTACCTTAGACTGATTAATTATAATAAATACTTTTCATCATAATTAGTATTTGATCATGATCCAAATATAGCTCATCTACGAATCTTTAGTTGTACGATATGTGCCAGTAAAAGCACCACAAACATACTAAGATGAGCCCTCAGTGAACTTTAGGGATATATATTGGGTTTGATTCACCTTCCATAATTCGCTACCTTGAACCATTGATAGAAGACTTATTTACTTCTCGATTTGCAAATTGTTGATTTAACGAAGTAACTTTCTTGTAATTAGGGGGAGAGAAAAAGAGATCCAAAAGGAAAATTGCTTGAAAAGTTTCATCACTATCTCATTTGATCCACGTAGCCGTATATTTGAGTAAGAGGTCAAAAAAATGGCCCACTTACAAAAATAGCAAATCAAATGTTAGTTACATTTACTAATTTGAAACAGATAACCAAAGCACATATCCTTGCAGTAAATGTACCTATCCAGATTGACATTCCAAAAGGACTATGTACTTGTCATAGCTTCTGAATCCCAAATGCGCCTGAAGCGTGGGAGACCATTGGGTTCAAAGGATAATAATCCTAGAAAAAGAAGCATGAGAAATGATAAAGATGACATTATAAAAGAATCTCATGAAGAAGTCCAAGATCTGATTAATCCTTATATTCCTGAAGAAATCAACGAACCTGAGATTCAAGTGAATGAAGAACTTTCAATAAGTTCTACCGGTGATGGAATAAATTTAGATTAACAGAAAATTACAGTGGATAAGGTTTTTACATAAAATGTTGCGATTAACTGATGAGTTCATATTTTGGACTCATATAGAGCTTAAAAGGTAACAAAATATTATCCTCAGTGTGCTATTATTCCTCATATGCTTACTAATATGTGTGTTTTATGCCAAGATTTTTATGCAAAGATTAAGGATAAAAGTGCATGAAAGGGCAAAACTATAAAACACAAGACAAAGAATCAAAAATGACTAAAAGACGATAAAAAATGGTGTCTCTGTCTCATTCGGCGGATCCCTGAAGGGAAACACTGACAACCTAATACTGTAGAGTCTAAACCCTCAAGTACAGAGCAAAAAGAAGATGTTGGTAAAAGTTTGATAGATTGCCAAACAGGATCGGTGATGCACAATTGCGTCTCCAAAAGTTGCAGAGACCAAGGCCTTCATCAGGTGAATTAAAAGGTGGTCAAGTACACATTCGGTCTACCGTTGAAGTGCTTGACGATGGCCGACCTGGACTGCCCATTAGTGAAATGTGCACAAAGTCAGCAAAATTTGTACGGAGTATAAATAGATTTTGTAAAGAACTAATTAGTAGACTACATTGAAACAAGAGAGAACATTCCATTGAGAGTACACTGGACCTTTTTTGGAGAAACAGTACATTATCTTTGAAAACAAGGGTTTTGGGGAATTGAAGCATGGGCAAGAGGAATTTGAGGAGTAGAAGAAGAGATTCTATCTAACTCTTTGTATTTTGTTTTTACCCATGGGCATGGAAGCAGAAATTGGTGTTGAATTCTTTCTTTTAATTATGTATAACTAAAACCCCTAATGTTGGGGGGTGTATAATTGACATTAGCACTTGATTTATAGTTTGGATATTATCCATTTTGAATGTTTTATTGTTAATTTGAGTGAGTTCATACTCATTTCTATGTTTAACTTAAAATTTTGAGGTCGCAAACTCTTGGTTATGTTTAGATGTTCAATTGATGCATTAATTATGAATGATTGGAGATTGTCTTATAAGTAGTGGTTACAATCAATTCTAGATAACTCATATCTAATTAACACATTCATGTAAGTAATGAGACCCAGTTTTTAAACTCTTGTCCCATGTTAACACACCCCTGACATCTCTCTCAATTATTTCTTTAATTCAAACTAAACACTCATTTATTAGACATTTTAGTCGCAAACACTCCTATTAATGCTACAATTATTTAGTTCAAATTAATTTCCAAACTTAAACAACAATTTCTTGTGGTTCGATCCCGACTCCTTGTTGGGTAAATTATATGATGATGATATAAGACCTTCTTACTATTTTTGAGATATGTTGAGGTGGACATCAAAATGACGCCGTTGCTGGGGAACGGTAATGTGTTCTTGTTAGTTGTGTTTGATTAAACTAATCTTTTGTAGTTTGAACTTTCATACTTGTTTTCTTTTCTTAGGTGAAGATTCGATGACTAACGAACGTGTGAATGGTGACGATGTTGTAAACTTAAATGATGTTAATTGGGACTAAGTTGGTAACACTGGGGCAGTTAGATTACCCCAACTCAGGGGAAATGTTATGTTCCACGTTACAAGTTATGCTCTAGCTTCTCCAATTGAAAGGATTATTTGGAGGCATAGTTCATGAGGACCCATATGAGTACATTCACAATTTTGTGTATGTGTGTTCACCATTTATCTTTAAGAGAGTGACTCAAGAGGCTATTCAGTTGAGACTATTTCCATTTTTTTTATCTGCAGAAGCCGTGAGATGGTTAGCAAAGCTACTGCGAGATTCTATCACCTCTTGGGAGGAATTACGTGATACATTTATTGAAAGATTCTTTCCTTTTTCAAAAATGGTGAAACTAAGAAGGAGCATTGAGAACTTCAAGAGAATTGATAGGGAACCGTTGCATGAAATGTGGTTGAGGTTTCAAAAACACTTGCTCCAATGTCCAAATCATAGTGTCCAGGACCATCTTCTTCTTCAGTATTTTTATATGAGCCTTGATGCTATGAATAGGAGTATTAATGAGCAATTGGTAAGAGATGGCATAATGAAACAATATTTTGTTTTGGCTTCGACATTGTTAGATGACACGAAAAAGATAAATCGAGCAAGATATACCTGTGATGACCTCATTTTCTCTATTTTAAGGGACCATCCAAAGAACAATTGGCAAGGGATCAAGAAAGAGATGAGAATATGGCCAAAATGATGACTCAACTTAATCTATTAACAAAGCATGTGATGGGTGGTGGTCGTAAAAGTGTAAACGTTATTGGTAGTGCTAGTAATGTGCCTTTTGATGACATGACTTATGATGTTGCTTACAATGAGGAGGTACATTACATGGGGAACCAAGTGATGGGTTCTCGGCTAGCCTTTCCAAGACCACCCGAGAATCAAGGTTGGAATAGTGGTAATGGTTGGAGAGAAAGATATTGGCAAGATCATCAAAAGGGTGGAGATAAAGAGAAGGTGAAAGAGATCATTACATCCCCCCTCATGATAGGATGAAGCCTAAGGAGCCTAATATGAATCCAAAAATCTTTTGAACTGAATACATGCTCACTAGAATTTTTAACAAAGTAGAGGTTTCGAATAAAGTGCTAAAAGAGATGAAGTCAGACTTTTCTCAATTGAGTCAAACAGTCACGTCCCACTCAGCTTCTATTAAGCACTTGGAAACACAACTAGGCACGATTTCAGCTCATCTCACCCAACGACCAAAAGGAGGCTCACCTAGTGACACAATGGCCAATTTAAAAAGTGACAACTAGCAGTGCATGGCCATTACAATGTGTAGTGGCAAGGTTATTAAAGGAGATGCACCTCTATCAGATGTTGAGCTAGGAAATAGAGTCAAGGTATCTTATTTGAGGGTGCTAATAATCTGAAAGTGGAAGGTGATATAATGGTTAGTGAGGAAGGAAACTCTCTCGGCAATCTCGAGAGTGATAGAAATGTCAAGGTTAGGGGTGAACCGAGTAAGGCTAAAAATGTACCCCCTAAAAATCTTGCCTCTTCCTCAAATTGGAAAGCTCCCAATTGAAGATTGATCCTCCGTTTCCCCAGAGCCTAAAGAAGAAAGATGAAGACACCAGGTTCCAAAAGTTCTTATGAATGTTCAACTTTCTCTCTATTACTATCCCATTGGTTGAAGCTCTAGTGGAGATTCCAGGTTATGCTACGTTTATGAAAGAACTTGTGACCAAGAAAAGGAACCTGGGATTAAAACAATCGAGGTATTACACCACTTTAGTAGGATTGTGACCAACAACTTGGTAGTGAAAAAGGATGACCTGGGATCTTTTACCATTCTCTGTACAATTGGGGCTCACAAATTTGGCAAAGCATTGTGCGACCTTGGTGTGAGTATTAATCTTATGCCATTGACCATTTTTGAGGAATTGGGATTTAATACTCCTTTGCCAATGATTATGAGATTGCTTATGGTTGATCGGTCCATCAAAAGACTAGTTGGGATCTTACACTATGTGTTGGTGAAGATTGACAAATTTAGTTTACCAGATGATTTTGTGATCCTCAACTGCGAGGTGGATATGGATGTGCCTATTATTCTTGGTAGATCATGTTTTGTTACCAGGAGGGCATTAGTTGATGTAGAGAGAGGAGATTTGAAGTTTAGAGTGAACGTTGAGGAGGTGGTGTTTAATATTGGTAAGGCAATGAATAAAATCGAAGGACCTCGAAGTGGTGTCGCTTCTTGATCATTTTTTGAAATCATGAATTTAAATATCGATTTATTAGTAAAAAACCTTCTCTAACTTTTGAATTGTCGAAACAAGAACTTTATGTGAGAGTCGAAGCCCCTAAAGAAGAATTGGGAATTTTTCTGATAGGAGATTACAGAGTTTTTCCCAGATTTTATCAATTTGCAAATTCTTCCTCAATTAGTTAAAAGAATGAAATTGGCTAATATTATGACAATACTAGGTAACATAGATATCATTATGGGAGAAGTTTGTCGTTGAAATGATAATTGATACAATTAGACTAAGCTTCCCCCTTGTCTCTCCATTGTGACACAATGTTAATAAGGCGTTTCTTGGCAGGCAACCCAAGGTATTGGTAATTTTTAAATAACGGGTGTTACTTGTGCTGGTATGTGAAATGAATAATTTGAAGTGGGAGAAAAAGGGTGACACAATGTGGTAATCGGTGGATCACTAAGTTAGAACGGGGACTACTGGTTTGACCGCTTTTGAGTCAATTAAGGACTCCTTAGGGGTTGCCAAATTAGGCAGTCAAAGTTGTGATTCGGCGAATTGCCAATTTGGTTGGGTGATGCAAAGTTCCAATGCCTTTTGGTGCTAATGAAAAAGGTTTAAACATGATAATAAAAGACGGTCAACAACACGTTCGGCGGAGTAAGTCGGTATCACCGAATCTCACACCTGACAAACCTATTTGATCCTTTTCAAATTTTTTAACCTTTTCATTTTTCCCCTTCCCTCCTTTACACCTCCTAAGCAACTGCATTCCCTTTTTGCTTCTAAATTCTATGTTTTCTCTAGGATTGTGATTGCAAAGCATCAACAAATCAATCTTTGTTAATCTCATTATTTGTGCATTGATAGAGGTATGTTTTTGAAACCCTGTTCTTAACTTGTGATAATGTTCTTGAGTTGGTAAGGATTGAATATGGATATTAAAGCATGTGAATCATTGTGTGAAGTTGGAAACTTATCAAAAATTGTGTGTGCGATGTTGACATGATGCTTCTAGAACCCTATGTTCCAAGTTATACTTGTTTTAGTTGGGTTCTTAAATTTTTTAATTATGTTTGATGAAATTGATTGAGTAGTTGTTATAGGTCTAAGTTATATTTGAGAAATGTGATACCAAATCATTGAAGGTGATTGTTTTTTGTCCTAATTTGATCATATTTCCATGTTGTGAAGCTTTTATTGGGATATTAAACTCGAACGCTTGATACTATAGTTGTAAATGCATGATTATTGGGTTTATTTGCTTTGCGGCATGTGGGTGAAGTGTCAATAACCCTCATATTTGATTGAGCTATTTGAACTTACCCAATGATAGAATGGGTGATGTCTTTCTTAAGGGTAAATTTGTCGATTGATCAAATTCGTATCCATGATGAGAATGTTAGGATAAAACAAACCTATGAGCATATGTGATATTGTGTTAGTGGGAGTAGTGTGTGAAATTTCCCTTGTTTTTGTATGACGTGCTTGAATTTTGACTTTTGGGAAAGTTGGCCTTGCTAGTCATTTTCAGTGATGATCCTTTTGACCGTCAAAATTGATTTGGTGATGCGCCAAGTTTCCACACACGCTTCCTTTTATGATTGGTTCTTGATGCTAAGTTCTTTCATATTCATCGATGGTCTTTTTGATAGCCAAATCAATTTTGCAGATCGATGAATACATACATCCATCGCCGAATGTGACAACAATTTAGACCCTGAAAACAAAGGTGTTGGTCGATTTGACCACCAAATCAGTTCGATGACCCATCAAACATGTTTGGCGGACAAAATGACCTATTTTTCTATGATTGCTTTTGTGATGATTATTTTAGACTCTTTCTTTCACACTATTGATTCACACATACATGATTAGACTGATTTACAGATATGGCCCAACAAAAAGATGTTGTAACTCGTGGTGGGTCTTGGGCAGCCCAAGAAGTTATCATAGTTGTCGAGTGGGTGGAACAAAGACCACCAAGACCCAGTAGGGAAGAATGATGAAAAGGTAAAAGAAAGATGATTGAGCAACGGGATCCACAGAGTGATAAAGAGGGGTCCTTCAATGTTGATTGTACCAGTTCAGATGATGATCAAACGGGGTCCAAAATCCTAATACGTGATCCTCTGGTTTCGGAGCTGAGATAGAAATGATATCATAGGGAGGCCCACTCTAAATCCATGCATGACCCACTCCTCCAAACCTCCTAAATAATTTAAGAGACTATAGCCCCTCAACATTTAAATAGGTTGAAAGCAGTGGGGTTGAGAGCCATCTTAGAGGAGAGGAGATTATTTGCTGATATGGTCATTTACAAGTACCTCGAGGTGTGGGACACTTGAAGTTCCATCATTTTTAACACTTCACTGCACCTCGAGATCCTTATATTCCAAATGGAGTTCAGGAGTTGTATGAGGCTTATGCTAGGGTCATCCCAAAGAGTAAATACCGAATTAAAATTGCTCCAAAGATGGTCGATGTTGTTGAAGTGAGAGGTGTACCTTTCCTATGTAATGAGATGGATATAAATGACTTATTAGGGTGAACCTATCAGATTCGACACAACTTGGATGACATGGTTGAGAAGGATACCCTTGATGACTTAAAGGCATGGTTGGCCCCAACGATTGGTAGTGCATCCCTTTCGTGGTTGGGTGAAGAGTTCATGATAGAAAATAAAGAGTAAACATTCCTACGCGATTTTGGTTTAGGTTGATAAGTATCAACCTCTTTCCATCTCAAAATGAGTCGATCCTTCAACATCCAAAAATGGCATTAGTTGGATACATTGTGGACCGCCAGAAGTTAAATCTTGTTTTGATTTTTCCCCTAAACCTCACTCAAACAAAGCATTTTCTAACCTCCCTTCCATTCCTAAGCCTCATCACAGTCTTGTGCCGATGAGTTAGAGTTCCTTTTGTTTGAAAAACTGATGTTGAGATTACTCCATCATCCTCCACAGATATCAAGTGCATTGAGGCTGAATTTTAAAGAGATAAGGAGGAGAAGGCTAGGTAGAAGCCGACGAACACTACATCGGTTGTTGATGTTGAGACTCTTAAGTTTGGCGCTGCCGATCTGACACCCGAGATAGGTATACCTTCTTTCTCTCCCTCACTTCCTTCCTTTTGTACCCTAGATCTTTCATTATCTACATAGAGGGAGCCTCAGGCTCTGAAATACTAGCCCCAATTCACAAAGGCTATCATTTTTTGTAGTGCCTAATTAGTTAAGTCGACTGATATTAGGGTCACACGGGCTGAGTCTTTCTTGCCTAAATTAATTGAGACGGGCTTAGCCACTGCATTGGCCTCCAGAATAGAGAAAGAAAAGAAGCAAATGGAGTTGATTGAGCCACAAACATTGAGAATGGATAGGATGAAGGTAACTATGTATGATCATGAGGCAAATATAAAATGTGTTGTTTGATAGGGTGACTGTTGTGGAGTCCAAGAATGGTGCTAGTGATGACACGTCAGCCATAAAATTTGATACTGATTTGTTGAAAAAGAAGGTGGCAGCATTGAAGTCTACAGATATATCTTCACTATGGGTGTGTTGGACTTACCACCCAAGGGTAATAAGAATGCTTCTCCTAAAGGTACTACTAGTGTTGTTCTGGGTGAGGGGATTGAAAGAGATGATATGTCAAGATCCCTGGAGACAGATAAGGAGGCCTTGGGAGTTTATCCATGCCCATCGGAGCTTGATGATGCCAGAGGATGATATTGTAGCCACAATGATTAGAGAGTCCCTACGAGAAACATCCATGATTGGGACGAGTGGCACATCCGGTACAGATGAGCCAGAGCTGGTGAGGCCTCATATTAAGTCGGAGTCCACTACTATGGAACCTATTTTAGAGACTGCACCTTAGTACTTGGGCATGGATGCCCCCATTGCCTCTTCTTCAGCTCCACCACCACCACCACCACCATAACATGATTGAGTGATCAGGGGGATTCTAATTCTCACTCATTCTTTTTTAGCTATATTAATGTTCTTATACATTAAGGACAATATTTCTTTTTATGAAGGGGTGAGTATTTAGTGTCCTATTATTTATGATGATGTTGATGATTGACTTATTTTTGTTTTGGTGATGTCATGATTGGGATGAGACAATGATTTGGTTATTTTTAGTTTTTGTTGATGTGTAGTGGGCAATCCTTTACTTTTGGTTTGTAAATTTCTTTTATTTTGGATTATAATAGATAGTAACTTCTTTTAATTTTATTTTTGTTTAATAGATGTTTGTGAATGATGTGTGTCAATGATGTCCTTGGATTTTTGGCAAAATCTGTGTATATATAAAAAGTCGTTCAAAAGTATTTTATTGTGTATCTAAGTCCTTAACAATTCGAGTATCGATCACCAATATCTTTGATTCGGAGAGTACCATGGATGAGTATCATGTACTAACTCACCAATTAGTCTATCTCTTGTGAAAATAATTTATGCATGGATTGGAAGAATTTTGAGTTGACTATGTGAGTATCGAGCTTGGATATATGATGATCATGAGTTGTGAATGTGTTGTCTAGACATTATTTAAATTTGGTTCCATTTTTCCATGTTAGTTAAGGAAATTGTTTAATGGCATGTTTGTGATAGCTAGAACTTGCTTGATTTGTTTTGAGGTGCATCTTGGTTGAACTTGAATTAGGAAGATGACCTTATGCCTTTTTTGGTATCTTTTGAGTCTACTTTGACCAAATACGCCTCCATTGACATTCATTTTACCCCTAGTAAGCCTTATTGAGCCTTAAGCCTTTCTTTGGAAACCTTGTTACCGTTAACCTTCGATTGGAAAGATAATCCCTTCTTGTTTTTCACCATTTCTTCCTTGAGCTTAAATTAGCAAAAATAGTAGTCAAAGGTCAAAATTAGGGATGTTGGTAAAAGAGAGGTATCTCCCATTTGAAAGATGAGGAAAGAAAAATAAAGAGATGGAAGAGTCCTTGCATGATGAAAGAGAAAAAAAGAAAAATGCTTAAAAAATAAAGAAAGAAAAGAATTTGCTTAAAAAGAGAGGACCCTCTAAAATTTGTGAAGAATAGTTGCATAGGGGACACCTAGGATTGAGATCCAAAGAAAGAAGATGCCATTTGGAAAAGAAAAGAATGAGGATCAAAGAAATCATGAGAGCACAGAGTGTGTGTAGATTTCAAGGAGGGATGAGTCACTATTATCCAAATACTATCATACCAATACTTTAGCCTACATTACAACCCTAGCAAAGTCCTTTGTGATCCTAGCGCGGATGAAATCGAGTGAACACCAATTGAAAATAAGGGAAAACTTATGGGTAGAAATTTACATGCCATTCTTACTGATGAGTGCGAGTGTTGATTAGATCCTTGAAACTAATATCCTAATCTTATTTGTATGAGGATTTTCTTTGTTGTGAGGGAAAATGGTGATGTTTTTAGGAAGTGATTAGCAATCACATTGACAATTATGAGCATAACCTCATCTTGAGCACTCTTTAGTCATCTCTTGAGGCTCAAAATCACGTAAGTGGTTTGTAACAACTCCCAAGATTGAAGACAAAAAGAGTAACGTATATGATGCTCCTAATGGCCATATTTGCAAGCATTGAGCTTTGAAATGATTGATATTTGATTTGCTTGAGGGCAAGCAAAAGTTCAAGTTGGGGGTGTTGATGAGTCCATATTTTAGACTCATATAGAGCTTAAAAGGCAAGAAAATATTATCCTCAATAGACTATTATTCCTCATATACTTACTAATCTGTGTGTATGCCAAGATTGAAGATAAAGTGCATGGAAGGCAAAACTCAACAACACAGAACAAAGAAGAAAAAAATATCTAAAAGGCAGTTAAAAGTGGTGTCGCCGACTCATTTGACGGATCATCAAAGGGAGATACTGATCATCTAATGTTGTAGAGTCCAACTCCTCAAGTGTAGATCAAAAAGATGATGCTGGTAAAGGTTCGATGGATCGCCGAACAGGATTGGCAATGCACAGATGTGTCGCCAAAAGTTGCAAAGACCAAGGCCTTCATCAGTTGAATTAAAAGGTGATCAAGTGCACATTTGGCTGGTGATGGCCAACCTTGTCTGCCCATCAGTGAAATGTGCACAAAGTCAGCAAAATTTATATGGAGTATAAATAAATTTTGGAATGGACTAATTAGTACACTACACTGAAATAGAGAGAACATTCCACTGAGAGTACACTGAACCTTTCTTGGAAATAAAATACACTATCTTTGAGAAGAAGGGTTTTGAAGAATTGAAGCTTGGGCAAGAGAAATATGAGTAGAAAAAGATATTTTATCTAATTGTTTGTATTTTCTCTTTACCCATGGACATGGAAGCAGATATTGGTATTGAATTTTTTGTTTTAATTATGTCTAGCTAAAACTCTTAATGTTGGGGATATGTACTTGACATGGGCACTTGACTTATAGTTTGGGTCTTATCTATTTTGAATGTTTATTGTTAATTTGAGTGAGTTCATACTCATTGCTATGTTTAACTAAAAATCTTGAGGTTGCAAACTCTTGGTTATGTTTAGATCTTCAATTATTGTATTAATTATGAATGATTGGAGTGGACAATGAGTGTGATAGCTTAAAATCTCTTGAGATTTTGGTTGAATGTCAATTTTTGGGGTTCAATGACTAAGGTAGTAGAATGTTTGCTTATAAAATTTTTAGGCCAAGCGTATCCTATAATGATTTTTCATGTGATACTGTAAAAGTTTCATGTGATACACCGCTATTGTCTGATCAGAAGTAGTGGTTATAAGAAATTCTAGCTTACTCACATCTAGTTAACATATTCATTAAAGTAGTGAGATCAATTTGTTTAATTTTTGTCCCATGTTAACACACCCCTGACCTCTCTTAATTATTTATTTAATTCAAACTCAGCACACATTTATTAAACAGTTTAGTTACAAACACTCTTATTAACACTATAATTATTTAGGTCAAATTAATACTTCCAAACTTGAACAATTGTTCCCTGTGATTCGACCTCGACTCTTTGTTGGGTAAATTATGCGATGATGAACGCAATATCTTCTTACTATTTTTTATATATTTTGAGGCAAACATCATTAACCTTATACAAGACAATGAGGAACTTGATCCTAAATCTGTGGAAGAATGTCAACGGAGATGTGATTGGCTAAAATGGCAAGAGGCAATTCAATCAGAATTAAATTTACTTGCTAAATGCAAAGTTTTTGGGCCTATAGTCTAAATTCTGATTGTATAAAATCAATGGGATATAAATAGAATTTTGTGCAAAAGCATAATAAAATTGTAAGATACAAGGCACGCCTTGTTACACAAGGATTCTCTAAAAGACTTGGTGTGAACTATAAAAAAATGTATTCACCTATTTTGATGCAATAACTTTTCGATATCTCATCAGTTTAGCTGTACATGAAAATCTCGAAATATACCTAATGGATATGGTTACAACTTATCTTTGTGGTTCACTCAATAATGAAATTTATATGCGAATTCCAGTAGAATTCAAATTGCCTGATACATTTAATTCTGATCTTGAGAGATGTTCTCAATCATATTACAAAGATTATTGTATGGTCCGAAACAATCAGGATATATGTCGTATAATCGTCTTAGTGAGTACTTGATAAATAAAGGTTATATAAATGATGTCATTTTTTCGTGTATTTTTATTAAAAAAACAAAATCAACATTTTTATACTCACTGTTTATATTGATAACATAAATCTTATTGGAATCTTGTAGCGGTCCAAAGACAATTGAATATCTAAAGAAAGAATTTAAGATGAAAGACTTGAAAAGACAAAATTTTGTCTTGGTCTACAAATAGAATATTTAGGAGACAAAGTCTTTATCCACTAGCCTACCTACACTGAAAAAAATTTAAAATAATTTTACATGGACAAAACACATTAATTAAGTACTTCGATGGTTGTTTGATCAGTTGAAGTGAATAAAGATTTGTTCTGACCTTTAGAAGAGAATGAAGAACTTCTTGGTCCTGAAGTACCATATCTCTTAGTGCACTTATGTATCTTGGTAATGTTACTAGACCTGATATAAAATTTTCTGTCAATTTGCTAGCAAGGTATAGCTCTTCCCCAATGCAGAGACATTGGAATGGTGTCAAGCATATTCTGCGATATCTAAAGGGTACTATTGATATGAGTCTATTTTATACTAACAAAGATGGTAAAATCTTGTTGGTTATGCATATGTAGGTTAATTGTCTGGCCCATATAAATCTCAATCCCAAATAGGTTATTTATTCACATACAGATGAACTGTTATATCATGGCGATCTGCGAAGAAGTCCATCGTTGCTAATTCTTCAAATCATACTGAGTTGATCACGATTCATGAAACAAGTAGAGAATGTGTGTAGTTGAGATCAATGATACATTTTATCAAAGAAAGATGTAGCCTAGAGAATGATGTCAAAGTATCCACGGCCATATTTGAAGACAATATTGCATGCATAGCTCAATTAAAAGGAGGCTTCATAAAAGGAGATAGAACGAAGCATATTTTATCAAAATTATTCTTCACACATGATCTCAAGAAAAATAATGATATTGACATACAAAAAATACGTTCAAGTGATAATCCAACAGATTTATTCACCAAATCTGTATCAACCTCAACTCTTGAGAGGATGAGATACAAAATTGGAATGTGCCACCTTCGAGGTATTAAGTGATGTTTTCATTAGGGGAGTAAAATACATGTTGCAATCGTTTTTCCTTAACCAATGTTTTTTACCCATTGAATTTTTCCTAGTAAGATTTTTAAGGAGGCGACACTCAAGGCATATTACCACATGCATGAGATTTTAACAAGGGACATCATTTATGGACATCCAAGGGGGAGTGTTAGAAAATAGTGAATGCCCATTTAGTGATACACCTTTTTATTTAGTAACCTTTCACTAAATTATGTTTTTACCTTTTCTTTTCCTTTCGTCATTTAGTGATACAATGTTTTATTTAGTAATTTTTCACTAAATTGTGTTTTCACCCCTTTCTTTTGTGACTATAAAAGGGCATACAAATTATATGTAACATACTGATGGACAAGTGAAGGAAAAAAATTCTATATTCATATCTCTCTTACTTTTCTTCTTTTAACTCTTCTTTGATGATACTAATTTTAGTATTTCATCTTCATTTCATAACATTTATAATTATACTATATGTTTTTTCAATGAAAATAAAAAGGATATTGCTACCTAACTAATAATATCAAATACAAATAACATGAAAATTTTGACTTACGATAAGAATTTAGGATGAGTTGTTCTTTCTTTTTTCTTAAAAGATTATAACAATCAAAGCAATCCTTTTTGTTTATAAATATCTTACTTTTCTACACTGAAATACTCAATATTTTTTTTAAATAAAAATCAACTTGTATATTTATAATAGGAAAGAGCTGAGTTTCATCATTTTTTAAAAAGATGTATTTAAGTTTGAGTAGAGATTATAAATAGACATGCTAAACTGAATTTTCATGAAATTAAAATGAGTCGAGTAGATATATGAGCAAGTTATTGACACGATGAAAAATACTTGAACTGATTTGGCTAAAATGTTAATGTATCATCTGCATCTATTTTTGGCACTATACTTATTAGCTACTCCATTTCCTCTATTTTAGTTTATATGATACCATTTGAATTTCAAGTCTCAAAATAGTTTCATATTGATTTTGCATTTGGACATAGAATTTTTTTTATATTTTTTAAAATAAAATTTACATATTTAAAAACTATGTAAAATAATATAAGTCACAATGATTAATAATTTAAAATATTTTTAAAATATATGAAAAAATATGATTAAAAATTATTTATTTGAACTTGAAATTCAAAAAGTATCATGTTAATTGTGATTGACGACAAAAACTTTTTTGAATTTGGAATTCAAAAAGTGTTATAAATTGAGGCGGATGAATCCAAAATTTTAAAAATATCACATAAATTAAGGTGATTAGAGCATACTTTACTCAGCCAAGTCAAACAGACTCTTACAAAATCAAAACATCAAATGAACGGATTGATTACATTAAAATTTCTTGGCTGTTACTATATAAATGTTCATATCATCTACGTATGTAGTGACATCTTATTATTATGGGAGAAATTCTACTTTATATCTTTAATCATACATGAAAAATTAGAATTAAAAGAAAACTTGTTTGAATTTGAAATTCGAATAGTATAACAAAAATTGAGATGGATGACAAAAGCTTATTTGAATTTCAATTTAAAAAGTGGCACATAAATTAAGATGAACAAAAAAACTTGTTTGACATTCAACAAAGGTAAAATAAATTAATAGAGACAGAACACTTTATTTGAGCCAAATCAAACAGGTTCTGACAGAATTGAATGAACGAATTGATTACATAGAAATTTCTCGATTGTTACTATTTAAATGTACAAATCATGATATACATGCAGTGACATCTTCATATTGCAAGAGATATATCCTAGTTCATATCTAGCCCAAGCATGATCCAGAAAAAAACTGGTAATTAATATTTCCTTGGTAATGACATAGTAGTTTAGTAAATATAAATTGCAATTGAAATTATTTTTTAGGTAAGTTTTTTTATGAGATTTTCCCCCATAAATTTACTTACTCTTTAGAAAAAGATATCCTCAAAAATTATTTTCAGCCGGTGTTTAGTTGGGGAGCGAAAAATATTTAATGAAATAACGTTAATTAAATAGGATTCTGTTTTGGTGAAATGTTTTAAATGAAGATGTGTGTCGGCAGAAATATAAAATCAAAAGTTGATATATTTGTAAAGAAAAATGACGTTAGTCCAAAAGTTAGAAAGGTCATTTTCCTTTTGGTAAAATTCTTTTTATAGGAACTTAGCTTAAAATATAGTGGGCTCATGCAAGTAAACTTGAGAAATATGCAATTCAAGAGTATTGTACAATAACATAATAAAATTCATCAATTTAAAATCATTCTTAAACAACCCACTTTACTCATTCAAAACCATACATAGGGCCATTAGGAAATTCATCTTGAAAACCATTATAAATCATGGTACATCACAACATTATATTAATACACATATAATTGTAAATACATCGTAAAATCAACATTTAAAGAAAGCTCATGCAATTCATAAAATACCATAAATTGAAAATAAATAAAGGGGATATACTTAAGCTTTGTGGAGGGAAGGACTCCACAAATCAAATCCACATACTTGATTATGAAGTCCAAGAAAGGACTTGAAATTTGAAGGATGAGACTTGAACACCCTAGCTTTCTTCTTTTCTTGGAAAGGATTTTATGTTGGAGAAATTTGAGAGAATTTTAAAAATAAGAGTGAATAGGAGTGTATAAGGTGAGTTAGGGCTGATATAGAAAAGAAATAGGCTTAAAACGACATGGTATTAGGCTTAGGACATGGAAAATGATCAAAAATACTCTTCATTAAAACATGTCAGAATCAAACCACAACGACCATCTACAAGTCATAGATGGGATCACGAGTCATAAACATGAGGTCTTGTCCTGGTTACATTTTTGAACTTCTAAAATTGCCTTTGAAACTCAAACTACAATCCCCTTTATGAATCGTAAAATGTTCTACGGGTTATACAACTCTTTAGTAAATCTCCTCGACACTTAAAAAAATTTCTCAACTCAGGACCCAAATCTACGAGACCATTTTATGGTTTGTAAAATTATCCACAACTCGTAAATTCCTAACCTAGTTACACATGATTTCAACTTCAAAAAATTATTTTGACCCTCCATTCCACGTGCACCTTTTACAGTCCATAGTATTTATACCTACGGACCATAAACACTCTTCGTAGACCACCCCACACTTGACAAATTTTTCATCCTAACTGACCCAATCCATGAGTCTCATTCACGAATCGTGGTTTGGACCACAAGCCGTAAATGAGGCTCATACTTTGACCTAAAACTTTTGAATAATATCTCCCCCCTTGAAAACATTCATCCTCGAATGTGCTAAATGTAAAATCTAAAGGAGTAGAAAATTTCTAACAACCCAATATGAATGTAAAAAAGTAATTAAAATATTTTTTCATGAAAACTTCAAACTAATGCTTTAAATATCATTCTAATACAACTTCATAAAGTGAATTGAGCTTTACAATCCTATGTAATGGACAATGGTACTCCATGCAACCATATCAACTCTCGAATATATAATTTGGCATACTTGTTTTGCAATATAAGAAGTCTTGACTGGTAGAAAATGTGCAGACTTTGTCATTCTTTCAACAATCACCCAAATGGAGTTATGTTGCTTCTGAGTATGAGGTCACCCTCCTATAAAATCCATGTTCACATCTTCTCAATTTCAAGTGAGGATTTCAACGTCTTGGAATAGAACATTTAGTCTTTGATGTCCGACTTTCACTTGTTGGCAATTAGGATACTCAGTCATGAACTTTATTATGTCCTTCTTCATTTTGTTCCACCAATACACCTCCCTTAGGTATCTATATATTTTGGTGGATTCTAGGTGAATGGAATATTGTGATTTATGAGTTTCACCCAAAATTGTCTCCCTTATGCCATCAACATTTGGGGACACATAGTTGCCCTTGATATCAGAGGACGTCATCTCCCCCTTGTAAAAAGACTTTTATCTTCTTTTCTTCCATCGACTTCTTCAACTCCACCTATGTTGGATCCAAGTCTTCCTTGGGTTTAACATCTGCCATCAAACAGGATTTGGAACCATTTTGCACAAGAACACCACCCTTACTAGGACCACTCAATCTTACCCCCAAATGGGCTAAATGGTGTACATCTTTCACCAACTCCCTTTTTCCCTCTTCAATGTGAGATACACTATCCATAAACACTCTACTAAGTGCATCTACTATAATATTAGCTTTGCTCGGTGATACATTATACTCATGTCAATCTTTGAGAATCTCTAACCACCTCATTTGCCTTGGGTTGAGGTCCTTTTGAGTGAACACATATTGAAGGCTCTTGTGATTGGCGACCACATTCATATGCACCCCATAAAAGATAATGACGCTATATCTTCAATGCAAATTTCACAACTGCTAACTCAAGATTATGTGTTGGGTAGTTCCTTTCATGCACCATTAATTGCCTTCAAGCATAGACAATCAGTTTCCCATGTTGCATCAACACACATTCCAAACAAATTCATAAGACATCACAATACACCATAAACCCCTCAGTACCCTTCAAAAATTTCAAGATTAGAATCGAAGTGTCACGATCCAAAATGGGTCACGACTAAATAAGAATGAAACAAAGTGGAAACCAACACAACATAACATCAAATATCCTTAAAACCTTGAGTCTAATTGCAAGAACATCTATAACAGTATGGAAGAGTAAATACAATTAGCTTAAATGAAATACAAATCTCTCTCAAAGAGAAATGTAAGATTGTCTCATAAGAACTGATACATAGTTTGACAGAAAAGAAATAAAAAGGGAACTCAAAGATCTACGATGACTCAAAGTCTGGACCTCGCCATTGAGATCTAGATGGTATCAACAATACTCGAGTGGAATGATGAACTACCCTATCTTGAACCTTGTGCTCGATCTGCAGGGAGGAAATAAAGTAGGGGTGAGTACATCAAAATGTACCCAATAGGTTCAACCGACTGAGTAACAAGAATCAAACAAGTATGTAATAATGAAGAATCCTATCATCTGCATCCAAAAAGGTTAGTACACATTACCATATAATCATAAATAATAATAATATAGATGATAAACCAAACTGATAATGTAATGTAATACTAGGCATAAATGCAATGGCATCGCAGGCCATGCATGAAATAGAATTATGACCATCGCGGGGCGAATGTACATATCTATTGAGCAAAGCTACAAGATAGAACCTCCTGAGTAGGGGTGTATGTTAAGCGTAAGAACGGAGTCGAGAGCAAGTATACATATACTTTGAGGGTATTTAGTAATAATTGATATCTATTTGTAGTGGATGCATTATTTTTTCTCCTTGATACCATCAGAGTTTATATATACTTATATGATATAAAGCTATAATTAATTAGCTATGCAATAAAGGATCACCTATTGCTCTTTGATGTATTACAGTATATGTATACTCTTACGATATCAAGGGAGAACAAATGAAGTGATTTTTCCTCTTGATGTCATAAGAGTATACATATACTTTGAAAGTATCTAGTAATAATTGATAGCCTTTTGTACTGGCTGACTTATTTTTTGTTCTTGATACCATCAGAGTTAAAATATATCAAGATGGTATCAAGTAATATATAATTATCTTGACAATAATTGTCTCTTTATTGCTCCTGGAGTCCATTATAGTATATGTCTACTCTTATGCCATAAAGGAGACGAACTAATGTAGTGACTTTTCCTTGTTGATACCATCAGAGTATACATATAATTTCAAGATATTATGTAATAATTGATATCATTTTGTAGTGGATGTCTTATTTTTTTCATTGATATCATCAAAGTTTATATACGTATATGGTATCAAGTAACATATAATTAGTTTGGTAATAAAGTCCCTCTATTGCTCTCAGATGGCATTGCATTATATATATACTCTTACGATTTCAAGGAACTACAAAATGCATTATTGTTTCCCTATTTATTTTGTAGTAAAGGTTCCCCCATTCCTCTTGGATGCTATTACAATATATATATATATTCTTACAATATCAAGGAGGAATAAAATGCACTGTTATTTTTTTCTTGATACCATTAGACTGTACATATAATTTGAAGATATCAAATAGATATACTTTTGCAGCATAAATAGTATAACACAAGTAGTTATTTTAAATGAGAAAAGTTAACATGTTAATGAAAATTTGTTCTGGAATATGAATATGCTAAAAACATTAGAAGTATATTACAAAGTTTTTAGAATGCTTGACTAAAGAAAAATAACAAACACTTCAATTTTTCTTTGGAATTCTTTTACAGGTCCTTCGATTGTGTCCTTGACCTCCACATCGACCATATGCTATTTTTATTACAGGAAAGTATGATTCAAACGCTTTTTTTCCTCTTTGTTGTTTAGGCCTTCCTGGTGAAATTTTGGCATTTGATGGTAGCACGTGACGTGATGACACATTATCAGGAATTTTGCACATGTTTTTGTCAGATAAAGGATGTACTGATGCATCATATGCTCTTTTTAAGAAATTTCTCGTGTAATAAGGGAAGCAATACGTGTATTTATTAAGATAAAATTTTGTCAGTACTGTCATTGCATGTGCACATAAAAATTCGTCTACTTGAAACTTTCGACATGTGCAAGTCTTCTCATGAAGGGACACAATGTATTTGATTTGATCATTTGTTACAAAATGAACAAATTGAGTTGAAGGGGTAACCTGTTGTTATAAGAAAAAATATAAGTTAGTGATTGATTGAAATTATAACGATAAGCAAGTTTTATACTTTTTGGTTAATATGTTGTTTTCAAATTTGGCAGCATTGTCGTTTGTGTAATTCCACTTCTGTACCAGGTTTGTCATAAAATCTAACAAATCTATAACTGGAAGCTCTCTTGCATACTTGTTTGTTGCATTTACTAATTGAACTATATTTGATGTTATTATTGTTGTTTGATTTGTTGAGCAATGTGAACGTGCCTATTTATCGTACCAAATATCTTTCAAGTAAGGTTGTACTCTAGGATCAATAACATCTAATTCTTTCATAAGACTGTTAAATTCCTGAATATTGTATGCTCTTGACAATGCATAGTAGATGCCCTTGATATATTTTGCATTCCTTTTGAATTTGCCCTTCACGTTGTTCCACATATGAAACATCAAACACAATGAGGAACTGTTGAATATACTATTACAGCTGCTATAGCTATAGCTTCATGTTTATCTGAGACAACACACATTCCATCTCTTTCTATATATATTTCTTTCAAACGATCAAAGAATTATTGCCAAGATGCATCATTTTTCGAGTCAACAATACTATAAGCAAATGGTATAATTTGTCATATGTGAAGCAGTGTGTTTATTTAACAATAAAATTGTAATAAATTTGAAATAATAGTTAAAGTAACAAAAATTTTGACTTAATATATAATGATACTACATTAGTATATGTATACTCAACATATATCATATAGTTGAAAAATAATAGTAAACCAAACATATCAACATTAGCTTGACCTTCTTGTGCTACAACTGTAAGCATTGTACCCTCATATGTTGCTTTTAGAAACGTACCATCAACCACCAATGTAGGTTTGCAATATTTTCATCCTTGAATAGATGATGCATTTAATGTTATAAAGAGATACAAGAAAGAGCCATCATTTTCAGTGTCTAGCCTTGTAATGGTACCCAGATTTGAGTATTCCAACATATATAGGTATATGGGTAATTGTGCATATGAATCTTTTGGGTTGCCTCTTAGCAGTTTAATGGTTTTTTCCTTTGTTTCCCATGCTTGCATATAGGTCAAATTAATAACATGTGCTTTCTTGATATCTCTTTGTATATTTGTTGGTGTGTAGATTATTTTTAGATCATTCAGCATGTCTTGTAGGACATTGGTAACCAAATTGTACAGTGACAGTTTGCTATGCACAAGATCTTTAATGTTCTGAAAGTGTGGACATTATTGAAATTTGTCACTCGAAAGAATCTTGATTTTTGTATACTCCTTGCCTTAAGACTCCATCTATATTTTTCTTATAGACAAACAACTGTATACCTATACATAAAACATGTTGACATTAATGATGCCTAGGGAATTTATATATACTCTGAGAGTATCATTCGCTATTGAGTATTTTCTGAATGATGAAATATTAATGATACCATCAGAGTATATGAATATACTGTGATAGTATCCTTACGAATTTTTTATGCCTAATTAATTTATTTTTGCATATATGTACGTAAAAATCATTAATGATACCAATATAATATATACTCAATATAACAGTATCACTATGGCATATGAATATGTGTTCATGGTATCATTAAACATTTTTATGCTCTAATACGAGATCATATATACAATTCAATATTGTAATTTAAATATACTATTATAGTATATACCTAATTTTGCAAGATTTAACAGTTGTATATTCAAATCCTTCTCCAACTGAGTGTCATTTTACAGCTTGTGATAGAGTGAATTTGCTATTGTATATTTGAAAAACTTGAATTGGTTAGAGTTGTTTGTAATGATATTTGTTGAATGCATCTCTTTGGTAACAACTTGAATCGCAACATCAATATCATAGGATGTAGCTGTTATTTTTTTCAAAAATTACTAGTTTTGAATTTTGTCTAAATGTTTGCAAATGATCAACCATTGGTATCATTAATTCAATTGTTGTGTGATTCCAAGAAATCACTAGTGGATAGACAGTAATTACAAGATTCTTCTTCTTCAAATCGATGTAAACTTTGATTCTCATATCGTTAGATATTTTCAATGGCAAAAACCCAGGTAAAATTGAATACTTGATATCGACCTTCACAACCATTAATTTCCAGTTGATTTGAAATCTGAGTGACAAAATCGGTGAAATTTGTGGTAGATTTTACCATAATAGCTTCAACATGAAAGTTGATATACTGTTGATCTGAGTTTCAAATTCCACCATGTTGTAGAAGAATCGATATATCCTCCATTGATTGAGAGAGATTTTTGTCAAATTAACTATAAAATTGAGAGTTGGTTGAATGTGGGTAGAAGGCAAATTAAGATACGGAAAAAAGAAAATTTTAAGGAGCAAAGTGTTCCTCTTTTGAGCAACATTTATCTGAAAAATATTAAATATATATTTGAAGAAATATTAATTAGGGAATTAGACAGCTATAGGCATTGAGTGTAATTAATTATAGGGGTATTAAATGTAAAGGGACATGAGATTGTAAATACTTTTGATAGAAAGGGCACAAGCTTAGTCATCCCAAAAAAAAAATTAATCAGGGGGAGAGGGGTGGTCAGGGGCAAGATGGGATAAAAAAAATTGAAAATTTTAAAATTTGAAGTATTTTTAAAATTTTAACTTTTTTTATTTAATTGATTAACATTTACTTATTTTGTTTAACAAGGAACTGTTTGGGACTGGTTTTGGGGTGGAGAGACCAAAGTAGGATGGAGGGTAAAGAAAATTAAAAAAATTTAATATTTTTTCTAGAGGAGTAGGGTTGATGTATCCAAAAAATAATTTATATAATTTTGAGGTTAAATGTTGCAATTTTGACATTGCTGATATTGAAGCAGTGGTATATTGAGATGATGGAGTAGTACTTAACAATAGATG